>WBMW01006057.1:142244-204697 GCA_013396635.1 Penelope pileata
CGAGCCCGACCCCCGGCGGCACGGAGCGGCCCTGCAGGCGTACGGCGGCTCCGGTGCTCCGCTCGGGGCCGCGCTGTCCCCGGGTTCGCAGAGCAGCGCGGGTGGGGAAACGGCAGCGGCGCAGCGCAGCGCTGGGAGATGGGGGAGCGCCCTCGAGGCGGTCCCTGGGCAGCCCGGTGCTGCCCACACCGCCCTCTGCAGCGGCGCCGCGTGTCCGGGCTGCTGGGCTGGGCTTCATCCAGTGAGCCATGGCCATCCAGTGAGCCATGGCCATCCAGTGAGCCATGGCCGTCCTCCAGCACTGCCTCCACCGTGCCCGCAGTAAGGGAACCCCAGCAGAGGGGAATCCCATAATAGTTATTATTACTCTAATACTATTCTAATAATAGTATATGATTATTATAATTCCAAGGTTACTCTGAAAGTAATGCCTCCTTTGTTATGATGTTGGCCAATGACGTCAGAGGCAGATGTTGGTGGTGTGGCAGCAGAGGTTGACCCTTCCCACCACTGTCCCGTTCCATGTTGTTGCTGTGTGACAGATGGCAGCAGAGGGGCACTCTGACACAATGGTGTCTGACATGGGAGTGCGGGTGGAGCAAAGGGGTGGAACTGAATACCCCTATGTGGGAACAATGGCACCCACTGACATTCATCAACACTTGCTGAACGTTTCTGGAGACCAAGCAGTGGCTGTGAGCACAGTGAGGGGTGGGTGCTGCGTTTCAGCAGTGGCAACAGTGACAGTGGTCACCTCCAATGGTGCAGATTTTGATGAGTGTGGTGTGCAGGCTTTTGTTCATTACTGGAGAAAATGCACTGCTAATGATTGTGCACATGTAAAAAATAGTGTTTTACAGTTGGGAATGTACTCTATCGAACAGTGTTATTGTGCTCTTTGTATCTGGTGTAGTTTCCGTGGAAATAAATGGGAGGCAGTGCTTTCGGAGCAGCCTTCATAAAATAACAATGTTGGTGGGCTCATCCACTTCAGCTCTCTCCATCGCTGCTGACTGCAGTTACAGAACGGCTCCAGCCAAACCCTTGATGGCCATGGTGGGTTTTGCACCAAAGCACAGGAACAAGGCAGTGACCCCCAGAGGAGGTTCCCCACAGAGCTACAGAGGCCGGGCGGCATGGGGCAGTGACAGGGGCAGTGCTCTGGGAACAGGCGGGGCCAGGGACCATTGAGCGCCCAGGAGTCACCCCTTGGCTTCTGTCACCACGGGGTTCTCCTGTCGTTGCTGTTCTAGCCGGGCTGCCCCTGGGCGGTGCTGGGCTCGTCAAGCTCTGCTCTCTCTTCCAGTACAACGGCGTCTGCCTGCAGGGCCCCGGCGGCGTCCCCGGGCGGGATGGGAACCCGGGCACCAACGGGATCCCAGGGACGCCGGGCATCCCAGGGCGCGACGGGCCCAAGGGGGAAAAGGGCGAGTGCGTGCGGGAGAGCATCGAGGAGTCCTGGACGCCCAACTTCAAGCAGTGCTCGTGGAGCGCGCTCAACTACGGCATAGACCTGGGGAAAATAGCGGTGAGTGCGCAGCGCCGGGGGGCTGCCAGCTGCAGCGGTGCCACAGCAGCTTTACAGCCTGACCTTAGGAGCAGGGTAGCACAAGTGGTGCACGTCTCCTGCTGCATCTCCTGCTGTGGCCTTCTTGGACGTGTCAGGGTGAGCTCCTCCCAGGCTGTCCGCTCCATTCCCATCTCAGCTGTGTTCAGCAGCTGTGTGCCCTGGTGTCAGTTCCTGTAGGGATGCTCCAAAGGAACGATGGGGCTGGGGACAGAGCACAGCTAGGCCTGTGACACAGTGCTGGAAGCACGCTGCCAAGCACCTCTGTCTGCCCAGAGAAGGGCAAGGGTTTCACCACCTCAGTCATAAAGAGCAGGAGAGTCTTACACATCCCCTGCGCTCAGCTCTGGTGGGGCCGCACCTCAGTGCTGTGTTCAGTGTTGGGCCCCTCACTACAAGAAGGACACTGAGGCCCTGGAGTGTGTCCAGAGAACGGCAACGGAGCTGTGAGGGGCCTGGAGCTCAGTGCTATGGGGAGTGGCTGAGGAGCTGGGGTTGTTCAGTCTGGAGAAGAGGAGGCTCAGGGGAGACCTTACCACTCTCTCCAACACCTGACAGGAGGTTGTGGTGAGGTGGGGGTCGGCCTCTGCTCCTGGGTAACAGTGATAGGATGAGAAGCAGTGGCCTCTAGTTGTGCCAGGGGAGGTTCAGATTGGATATTAGGAAAAATTTCTTCTCAGAAAGAGTGGTCAGGCACTGGCACAGACTGCCCGGGGAGGTGGTGGAGTCCCCATCCCTGAAGGTGTTCAAGAACCGTGGAGATGTGGCACTGAGGGACGTGGGTCAGTGCTGTGGTGTGGGCTGACAGTTGGACTTGTTGGTCTCAGAGGTCCTTTCCAACCTCAACGATTCTGTGATTCTATGAACCTAACCTCTACTGCAGTGGCTGGAGCGAGAGTCAGCTCTCACGCGTACATTGCTCGCTGTCCTGTGCTTGCAGAGCTGTCCCCACCTTGTTTTTTGTTTTCACGGTATCCAACATTTTGAAGGCAGACTAACACTCTTGTAAAAACCTGAAAATATTTCTTATTGTGGAGTTTTAATCAGAGTTTAAGATTTTTCTTTTTTCCCCAAACCAAGACAAATCTTGCGAGCCTTATGAAATCCAGGAATTCTGGCGTCAGAGGCAGTAACTGCACTGTCCACTTGTACGAGGACCTGAGTGCAGCTCTCAGACAGCTCAGACCCCCTTACATATACCTCAGGAGGTAACGTGGTTACCAACTTAACTGCAGGTATTATTTAGATAAAATTAAGAATCCTCATAAACCCTCTTCTCCACTATTGGCTCTGGGGTGCTGTTTCTGATTTGTATCTTCACATCATAGATTTTTTTTGCCAGATTATTTTTTTTCCCCCAAAGGAATAAAGATATTAACCAAAACGTTTTGGAAGCAATTCTAGGGAGTAGGTTCAAAATGAGGGTTTGCTACCAAACGTTTTTGTCCCCTCCCAGGAATGTACGTTCACAAAGATGCGCTCCAACAGCGCTCTGCGGGTCCTCTTCAGCGGGTCGCTGCGGCTGAAGTGCAGGAGTGCCTGCTGTCAGCGCTGGTACTTCACTTTCAACGGGGCAGAATGCACCGGGCCGCTTCCCATTGAAGCCATCATCTATTTGGATCAAGGCAGCCCGGAACTGAATTCTACTATCAACATACACCGAACCTCTTCAGGTACGTGCGCCAAGGCTGCATGAGCAGGAGTGGCACAGAGGCAGCAGCAGATGCAGTTGCTGCAGGCACGGAGCGTGCCTGCCTTAGGAAGCCAAAGGACTCCAGGAAGAGGCAGGAGGGGGGCCAGCTAACACTAGCTTTTCTTACTCTGCTTCTCACAACTGACCATCAATGGTATTATTTATCAAGCAGTACTTTATAACTGTCTTATTTTTCATGGTGCTTATATCCTGCACTATAGAAACGGGAGAGATGTCTGTCCAAATAGTTCTGCTGGTCTCTGGTACAACGTGAACACATTCTGTGCTGTATCAGCATGTGGTGAAAGTGCCTTACTGCCAAGTCCAAGTGTCATCCCGCATTAAAATACTTGTACATGATCCTCACACAGAAGGAGGCTCAGTCCTCCTGGAATTTCTGCTGTTATTTTCAGGTGGGGACACAAAAGCACCTCAGAAGGGAAATATGTGGGAACAATTATTCAGTTGCTAAGCAAAAAGCAAATCAGTGAAGTCATCCAACATGAAAGGACGTGCTAGCAGGCCGGGGGGCCCAATGGGAAGGTGATACGTAACAGGCTTCTGGCTACGAATACTTTCCACCTTCACATCAGTGGTTTAAGCTGCATTTTGCTCTCGGAGCAGGGCAAGGCCAGCAGCCCAGCTCTTTGCAAAAAGCCATTTTCCTCCGTCTAATATTCATGACTGCATGAAATGTAATTTTTTAGTATTTTTCATTTCAAAAAATGTTATTTATATTTAATTGACTAGCACAAACTTGCAATGAAGTGCTGTTGTGAAGTGCTTGCATCCAAAATACAAAGTGTTTGTGCCTGCTGTGGTAACGCGGCTTCTGTCTCTCGGCAGTGGAAGGTCTGTGTGAAGGGATCAACGCTGGCTTGGTGGACATCGCCATCTGGGTCGGGACTTGCTCTGATTACCCCCGGGGAGACGCTTCTACTGGATGGAATTCAGTCTCCCGTATCATCATTGAAGAACTGCCAAAATAACTCTCCCTCCCTTTTTATAATCCGTTCTTATTTTGTACAATTTTCTACAATAATTATTCTGTAGAGTTGGATGCAAGTTTTTGTCTCAAAGGCACCAAACTCTTGCATCTGTAGTGTTTGTCTAACCTTTTTTTTTTGCACATTGCAGAGGCTTTTTATAATAATCATTTTAGAATATAAAAAACCTTAACTTTTTGTATTCCTTTTTGATCTATGAAAACATACCACCGCCATTTTAAGAGTTAGCTGTAATTTTTTGTATCAAATAAAGAAGACTTTTTCCAAAAAAACAAAATCCAGGCTATTTTATTGTCAGCAAACTGTTTTTAAGGTATTTGACATGGCATTATGGTACATGCTTGTTTTAGAAGACTTGAGAGTTTTAAGTAAGTACAGGACTTGGCTTTAGTCTTGGAAACACAGACCCAACATCTGCTCCTGTGAACCCGAACGTGGGATCGGACGCTCTGCTGTAACGCTCCTCCATCTCCCACCAACCTCCTGTGACGTAACTGGCACCTACATGACAACCGGTGTTAAATGTTCTGAAAAACGAAGTAAAACCAGACTAAGCTTTCTTTCCCTCCTCTGCTCGAGAGACCACATTCCAGTGCAAACATCTATTATCAATTCATGCTATCATCATGCAAAAACAGAGTAATTTTACAGTTACAAAACTTAGTTCCATTTCTCCAATAAAGAATTTTCCCGAATTTAGCCTGTCAGATATATGCAATCCCTTTGGTGTTAAAGCTAGATATGTAAAGTAGTTTGGAAGATGCAGAAGTAAGGCAGGTTGAAATGCCCTGGCTTTACCAAGTGTACCGCTGAGGATCGTGTTGCAGGTATTTGACTGCAGCCTCTGGACCGGATGAGAAGTGACGAGGAGTGACAGCGCTGCCTCGTAGCTACCGCAGCATTAACAGCAGTGCTTTGGGTGCTGTCTTCCAAATGCAACAAGTTATATACTCAGATCTTTGAATAAAAAAGTGCAGATTCTAAAGGGAAACAAACTACATTACAAAATCAATTTTACGTTAATGAAATAGTAAAAAAAAGAAAAAGCATGTATAACATGCAGAAACACACCCTGTCCAGAAACTAAAAGGAAAAGCATTCAATCTGAGATGAAGAATTGATTTTAGCTATTTAATACTAAATCCCAACTTTTCTTCTGAACAGGTTATCAAGTTTTCCCAAGGCATCTCTCCAGTTGCTAGCTCACCTGCACCTTTCCTTACAACGCGGGAGGAACACACCTGCAGCTAAGAGAGCATTCAGGCTTTCCCCACTGCGAGCTTACATGGGATTCTGCTGCAAGCCAGCAGCTTGCACAGCTGCTATTTGTCTCTGAAGGACTGTCAGTGTTTCATCGGCTGGAAGGTGGGTTTCAAGGCATCTGAACACAAACGCTGTGAGCTGAGCCGTGGTGTGGACGTAGAGGTGTCAGTCAGCACACAGCAGCGGACTGCGCACATGTGTGTGGCCTGTCCTTACGTTTACCCTGGATCACAAGTCCCCTGCTCTGGGTCTGGAATGTGCTAATCCAGGGAAGTAAGTGCATGACTTCTATTATTTTGTTACGGTTTCTTCATCTGTCTTCAAAATACATTCTTGACCCTCTATACTAGAAAACACACAAACCCAAGTAAAAATCTTCCAGAGGCAAAAGAAAGCAATAACTGCTAGGACTGCCTGTTAATCTGCACAGTAAACTTCCAGTAAATTTCATTTTCATCTCCATGTACATGGAAACTTTTATAATTAAACAAACAAAACCAATCAGCCAGTCATAATGGTCATGTGCCTTTTCAGATGAGGTAATGTGTTCTCAGCTCTAACAGTTTGGAGAGGATGGGGCTGGGGAGGTGTAGCTTATTCAGCATACACAAAACGGGATGTGGCCACAGCATCAACACAAACAAACAACTGCATTGCTGCATTGAGATTCGGAATACTGAGCAGTTTCTATAGATTTTCAAATTTAATTTTAAAGTAAAACAAATTCTTTAATAAAAAAATAAAACACATAGCCTTATTTCTGCATGTGGTTAGTCTTCTGTTAAACAGGAACTTCTCAGATTTTTTGCTAGACGGTGTTCTCTGCTCCTTATGAAACACATTCCTTCCCCTCACCCCTTGAGTAATCTTTGCTTTCCTCCTCAGCTGATACTGTCTGGATACCTCTGCATAGCTTCACACTAATAGTAGAAGGCAGATGTGCTCAGTAACGTATTTCCTTAACAAAGAACAAAAAATAAACTTAAGTCTCCAAAAAAGCACACATTCTTGACAGCAATTATTGGCATAAAAATAAACATCATTATTCAAATTTACTGAAATGTGCTGTACTTTAGCTCACTATTGTGTTAGCAATAGTCTTACTCACTTCCTGAGACTAATTCAGAAGTCACTAATGTTCTTGAAGGCCCTGTGCATAATATTTTTAGACTACCTATGGATTCTTTTTCAAAGAATATTCAAAATCAGTATAGTCTTAGCTTGTTAAAGTTGCTTTAAAACTGCATCACTAATAGATTACTAGGATTATTACTATTTTTTTTTAAGTAAGTCTTCTTTCAAATATGCATTTACTTAGTAATATTTGGTCAGACGTACCAGTGATGGAGATGAAACATCTTGGTTGGGGAGGGTGGGGTGAGGAGAAAATGAAGTAAGTTACCAACAATGCACACTACACACTTTGGTCTGGTGTTAGAAACAAGCCAAAAACCACACTGCAAGTCTGTCTTGGTAAGAGACAAGACGTGGATTTCAATTTGCAGTTGCTCAGAACCAGGAATGGACAGCTGACTGTTTTACAAAACAATCTGAGTTTCCAACTGCATCCCACTTAGGCTGCATTTTTGTCTTCGATGAGCAATGGACTATGGAGCACTCCATAACCTAAAGTCTGACAAATAACAGACGGATCCAGAAGACACTGCTGTAAACAACTACACACATATTTTCTTCAAGAGACTCAGATAAAGATTTGAGAAAAGTTCTGACACACTCCAGAGTTGCATTTGTTTGAAGTTTTCTGTAGTACAATCTGACCAACTGTTATCTTGAGTCTTGTCAAAACAGGTAAGTCCATTATTCCAAGCAGGCCAGGATCAACTGAACTGCTGCACAGCTGCCCTCATCCAGCCCAGTGCTACTCCACAGTTGCAAACATCTGTTTCGAGCAGACACCGCTGATTCAGAAGAGAAAGGAACGCAGCAATGCAGGCACCCTCAGCAGAAGAGATGTAGGCAGGGTTTTACTATCTCCAAGTTCTTTCCTCAAAATACGAGATCAATTCACAGTGTCAGAATAGGCTGCTGAAGTAAATATCTTCCAGATCATAAATATAAAAAAATAAAGGATAGATTCTTTCTGAACACAAGCTTGTACCTTTAATTATTCTCCTTTCTAAAACCAAGTAAAAAACCAGACACGTTCTCATAAACTACAAAGGTAATGCAGCACGCAGGAGTCACTCTGATCACATTGGGGATAATTCCTTTGTAAAATCCATGAATTCCTTCTTTCCTTTAAAGACACAGAAAAGCATTTACTTTAATATATTTTAATAGAGATCAGACATAAAACAAAGCCTGGTGTTTTTCCCTTGCTCTCTCACTGAGGGACATGTACTTCAGGTTAAAAATAACAATTTCAGTACAATTTCTTACTATAGTGTTTAAAGAGTCATAATATATCAAATCTTAACTCACCACTTTCTCTTCTGAACGTACAATAGTACTCTGTACATGAGTTGTTTAGCCTAGGGCTTGGGCGGTGGTTTTGTTGTTTTTTTTTTAATTGTTTAAATAGCAGGCTATACTATCCTTCTTCATGCCATAAGAAGTGGTTAAAATAACTTAAAATTTCTGCAGCCTGTTCCAAAAAACCTGTGCAGATTTAATCTCACTGAAGCCAACAGGGCTGAAGGGCTTTATGGCTCTGAGTCATGTAACAGCAAGGGAGCTGAGGGAGAACATAACTAAGTTAAGTCAGCTGCAGAAGTCAGCACTTATTTTTAGAGAATTAAAGCTCCTGCAGAATTTTCATTCCACTGGCCAATAAACGAGAATCCAGCTTCTCCCAGTTTGAATCACAGCATTCATTGTTAGGGCTGTTAGAATGTTCCAAAGACTTCTCATTTCAGCTCCCTGTTTTCCAGTTCCATAGGGATCTAGGACACCCAGGATGAGGAGCAGTCAAAGGACATCCTGGAAAGTGCTTCAGTATGCATTACACGACCCTCCAGTGCTCTAGGCTGCATTGGTTTGTTTCATAACGAGTATAGCAGTGGGCCTAAAATGGCTGCATACATGCAAGCTTTATGAGAATGAATAAGCTTTCTTACAACACCGAAGCACTGAGACATCAGAGCTATTTTCACTTAGAATTGGCTTCAGGCAAAATGGCTGCACTGCATCTGAGCCAGAGGCAGTTCCGGAACGGCACAGCCTCACTCAAGCAGCGCCTTGATACCCCAGGAGTTAGGTGACCCCATCTGCATCTCTCTAGTACACTGCAACCCACAAATACTGTCCAGAGCAAGATTAACATTGCTTGCAAACTGCAAAGGTGATCACCCCTTGGAACTAGAGTTGTGCTGAAAGTATGACATGCCTCGTGGAGCCGAGCGATAAGAGTTTGTTAGAAAATATGCATAGGTGTGAGGCAACAGTTCTCTAATGGTCTTCCAGGGAGCCAGGCCCCAGGGTAACCCAGGGACACAGCACAAAAAGCCCTGGCCAGCTCACTTCCTCCTGCAAGGGATTTGGGTCAGCCACAACTCCCAGCAGCACGCCTCTCCTGTCACATGCGATAACTTAAAGCATGGAATGGAATACAACCAGTCAGCATGGAAGCCAATAAACATGGCGACTCCCTAAGACTCACTTTCCAAGACATGAGCTTTTAATTCTGCATGCCTACCTCCATGTCCTGCGGATCACATCAAACACACCAGAATATGTATTATGCTGATCTTGAAGACGAGCTCGTACAACTTGATAGGGATATGTTGCTGACACAGCAAATATTTTGGATACAGCTGCCATCGTTATGTATTCCGCAGTGTTCTAAAAGCAACAAAAATTAACAAGCTTGCCTTAACTATGGTTTAAACTAGCCTGTTTCCCAAAATCTTGTTTGATTTTTAAACATTGAGCTAAACAATATTTTTTCCCTTTACAATAAAGGCATTTAAGAAATTGACAATGTTTACTATATAGAGCACTGCAGGTTATCAATTGTAAAATATGTTGTGCCCTCTCACTCCTATCAAGGGAAACACTTCTAGGAAGTGTGTCAGGTGCTCCAAATGTAACAATATCTTCGCCCACTCTGCTCCTGACTACCCTCATGGGCAGGTGTTTAAGACTACCCACAGTTTCACACAGTGAGAGTACTTCCAATAACCATTCCTTGCCCTAAAATTCTCAAGACACTTGTCAAAATAAGGCATTTTTGCCACAGAAAAGCAGAATTGATTGCTTGTTTCTCAAGTGACAAATTATTTCCTTACATGGCCTACATTTCAATTAAGATATCAATATTTTGTAAAGTTGGCCATTCTATGACCTAAACGAATGGAATAAATCTCCACCTGCTCCCCTGCCACAACATATTTTTATTCTTAATAATCTCACCAATTTTGTATCCAATCCTCTGTTCCTATACTTGTTGTATCTCAGTTTCAAATCCTCATATGCCATGAACTGAAGTGCTCCATGTGACGTTCCAAACAGACCAGGCACAAATCCCTAAAAAAAGAGAAAAAAAACCAAAGTTGAGTAGCACCACAAGAAATGTACAGCTTGACAGTTTACACACATACAAACGTCCGCCACTCCTTAAAAAACTGACTGTACACTGTTGCTGTGCAGTACAATTTAAAACCCATACTGGGCTGGTATTCTTGAAGGCAGGCATCAAAAGTGTAATAAATGTCACTTTTCTCCAGGTGGCATACAGGGTAAGATACTTAATGAGTGAGCAAGATAACATAAGTGGCCTAGGGACTCCACCTGACAGTGCACAAGCAGAGGTCTTAAGAAAAGCTGGTAATGTGGATCAGGACTGTCAGAATACAATCAAGCTGCACGTTAGCAAACGTGCTGCGGAGTACCTGCCCCCTTCCAGGGGCTGGCACTAAGCTGTTTACTTCCAACCTATGACTGATAACACAATTACAGAAGCTGGTGTCTCAGTGAGGAAGGCTATCAGGAGTCGAGGTACAAAAACTCTTGTGATCAAGTCCTGGAGATAGATATGTACATGTGTTCATATACACATAAATGTTTTTATACATAAATCTATAATATAATAGAAAGCTGAAGGGCACAAATGAAAAATTAACTCATGCAAGGTCTTATGGATGATTCAGATCATCAGTTTGCATGCATTCCTCACCCTGCTCAGAACATACTCCAATACAATCCAGCAGAACACAATGCAAGAACAAATCACAGAATCACAGAACCATACAATATCCTGAGCTTGCAGAGGCCCACAAGGATCTTCAAATCCAACTCCTGGCTCCACACAGAATCACCCAAAATTCAAACCCTGTGTCTGAGAACATTGTCCAAATGCTTCTTGAGCTCCAGCAGCGTGGGGCCGTGACCGCTGCCCGGGGCAGCCTGTTCCAGTGCCTGACCACCCTCTGGCAAAGAATCTTCTCCTAGTTCCCAACCTGACCCTCCTCTGACACAGCTCCATGCCATTCCCTCAGGTCCTGTCGCTGTCACCAGAGAGCAGAGATCAGCACTGTCCCTCTGCTCCCGTCAAGAGGAAGCTGCAGGCCACCATGAGGCCTCCCCTCAGCCTCCCAGGCTAGTGGGAAATGCTCCCAGTGGGAAACGTTGCCCGCTTGTAAGAGGCAGTAATGGACAGTAAGAGTATAACATGGAAATGTACAGAAACCTTTTCCTTCAAACACAGTGAAGTGAAAGGGGAAAAAAGGCATTTTCTGAAGCATCTCTATGAGAAAGAGAAGGCAGGAGCTGCTTCAGGACCAGGAGTAGCTCAGTTGAAAATGAGCTGACAGTTGCATGCCTTCTGAGAAACATTAATTCTCTTTTTGGAGAGTTGGTCCTTACACTGGAAAAATGCAAATAAATAGAGAATTAATCATCTTGGCTGGAAATGATTTATAAGAACCAAAAGCTTGCTGAAAACTGTTGCAAAGAGAAAATTATAGTGAAATGAATGATCAAAATGTGGGTAAAAGGACTCAAAGAACAAAACTTCTGAAAAGATACCAGCATCGAGCAGCTTTATCTTATTTTCCATGACCTGTTCAGGAAAGATAGAGGAATATAAAAGATGTGTCCAGACACAAAACTCTGTATTAGATTAGACTGGAAGCACAGAACGTTGAATGCAGACAGATCAATATACTGCTAAGAACTGGGAGGAGGAGGAGAAAAGCGATCCTTGTAGGAGTCCACTGGAATGTCCACTGTGTGTCAGGACAAAAAGATAAATTATTCATGAACTCCCAACTTGCAGGGGAAAAAAAATAAGCACAACAGCAGGCATAAAAATCACACAGAGCCTCTATTACTTCAGGTATTAGCTCACTCTAAGTTATAGACTTCTAAAATTCAAGCTATTATAGTCATTTGGGAAGTGATTTTTAGGACCTCTCTTTAATAGATAGGGATTAATTTCTTCTCACAGTAGAAAACAATGGTCATGAACACAGTGTCAGTAATCACAAACCAATGAAACTAATTAAGTCCCAATTCACAGACAAAAACCTAGAAAAAAAAATAGTTGCCCAAATGTGGAAAAGTGGAATTGAACCAAATATCTACATTTTGTCAACTGTGAGCATAATCATAGAATTTTGTTTAAATTTTAAGTTTAAAGCTAAGAGGCCACAACAGATGGGAAAGGAAAAAAACTAATTTTCAGAAAATCTGGATCAGAAAGAAAATTAGCTGGTAATAAAAAAATGCAACAGGAGAAACAGACAAAACCAAAATTATTGAAAGTACCAAAGAAAAAGTTATCTGGGTCAGCAGAACCATGAACAATGCTAAATGCTACAGTGATAGAAGGGAAATCTTCACAAACATATGCCCATGATTAGAGAGTAAAAATGTTGTAAGACAGAGGAAATAATTGCTTTGTACTTGGAAAGAATTAGAATGATGTACTTATATCAAAGGAGAATGAGGTAACATTTTCCTCACTAACAAGAGAAGAATGTTAAACAACATTTAAGAAGTGTTCAACTCTTAAATTTAAGCCAGCAGATGTGGATAGCTTGCACCCAAGAGCCCTGAAGTATCTACTGATGAGATTTGCTAAAGGAATACCAGCACACTCCAAGTCCTGTGGTGATGGGAAAAACTTTCAGACACTGAAGGATCTTTCATGTTGGGCCAGAATTAAAGAGGCAAGAAGGACAAGTGAGACAACCATCTGCCAATTGGCCTCAGGAAAACAAGAACTGACACACGGTTCCATTCATCATAAAGAAGGAGCAATTTGAGTCAACGTGCTCTTATGGAAAAAAGTTTCAAAGTAAAACTGATTTCTTCTCAGTAATGAAGTACTTGTCTGAGGAGGTTTTGGAAAGATAATCGGACTCAATTTTCTTGTTCTTGGAAACTCACACAAATACCTTTTTTGCCACAAAAGCTGACAAAATTTGGCAGTTATATGACTGTAAAGTGAAGAAATTTTTTTAGAAAAATCATTTCTCTTTATATACTTAGTATTTTTTAATATTCAAAACATATATTCAGAAGACTTTCTCCATGAGAGCTTGACAGGACCAATTTTTGCTCAAAGAAGTCCTGCTTGAATTCTGTTTTAGAGGATTAGAGCAATGGACAGAATTAACTATGTCATTAGAGATGGAAATCGTAAAGCATTTGATTTGAACAATAAACAGTGGGGAAAAATCATATTTTAAAGATGTCTTAAAAGAGCCCCAGGACAACAGAGAAGCATCCAGTTGGTTTGCATTTCAAATGTCACCACCAAGATGAAAAGGAACCAGGCAAACAGAGAGAGGAAAGCCTATGCTTCTCAGTAAAGTAGGGAGCAAGGTGATGAGATACTCAGCATGCTGCCCCAAGTGTTTGCGAGAGCTCATGCGAGATCAGCCTCTGCTCTATGTTTAGAGAGAATGCAGCAGACTCCTCTTGCAATCTGTGTAGCACCATCTTCATCTGGGTTCTCAGTGTACTAAAGACCAGCAGTACTAGAGTGCCCTGCCCTGACAACTTGTGTAGAAATCACTGGAAGAATGCCATTAAGTCCTTATGCCATCTTGATTCCTTCAAGGAGAAGAATGATACCACCTTATATGTGAAAGTTTCTTTCTCTTTGGATTACATTTAACCTCAAGATGATCAAATCCCAACGGATTTTGCTACATGCAAAAACAAAGAAAGTCATTTGGGTTACAAACTTCACATTCACAAGGAGGAAAATAGCACAAACAAAAACCACAGCAAAATAAAGAGAACTAAGTGTCTATATGTGTTTGTAGATTAATGCTACAAAGAAGGGTCTACTGCCAAAGGCAGCACATACTACCTGCATGAAAAATCTGAAAGGTAGCTCAATGGAAAGGCATCTTAAATCCTAACAGAGGAAAGAAATTAGAACTTATCTACAAGGAACAGAGCAGACACCCAGGCAGGCACACCAGAAATGCTGATGATTTCAACTTAAGAATAAGTAACGCATTTTCTTCCAGGTGTCAGAATTTGGCATTCATCAGCATGTGGCATACTAGTCTGTAGCATGGAAAGGACTATATCTTCCACTGTAAATAAAAAAAGTTGATGTTCAGTAATCAGGACAATTCCTAAGAGATAGTGTTCTTGTTCTATAGCATTACATGCAAGAAAAGAGCCAGGCTGAACAAAAACCAGTTTCTTCACACCTTCCAGGGACTGATGAATGCATCTTGATGTCACGGCCTGAAGGAAGAGGGAGGCAAAAAGTCCAAATCCAGTTGCCATCTGCTTCTCTAAATTAAAGGGAACAAAAAACCCACACATATGCAGACCGTATTTAGAAGTCTGCAAATTTTATGGATCTCAAGATGACAGATTACAGATCTAAATAACTAGGAGGCAAATGAGCAGTTGTGAAATTGTCCATTGTAGAAGAAAAAATTAGCAAGTACTTTAGTCATATGTTATGTTGCACAAGATGTCAGAAAAACAGAGATAAGGGATGAAATGAAAGAAAGCACTAGCAGCAATATAGATTTGATTATTGCTGCCCTCCTTATGCAAATCCTAGTTAAGGGAAGACTCCAAAAAATTAAAAAGCAGCCTGCAGTTTACTCTCATTTCAGCATTTGCAGAAGATGGCTTAGACATAAAGCTTACGCTCTATTCTTCGGTGATTTCCTACATTTCAACACTGTAATTGCTTTTCTTAAGATTAAGCCATTTTGCTTAATCTTTGCTTTGACTCACAGAATAAAAACAAGCTAGTACAGAAAAATGGCTTGCAGGTTGTTTTTTTGTAGACAAGTGTTTACAAGCCTCACAGTGCTACTGACTGGTGCCAGCCAATCCTTGAGCTTTTCTTAAATTTTATTACCTTGTACAGGCCACGTATGCCCTCTTTCTTGTATATCTTTACCAGAGCATCAGACATTCCCGTGTACTGCCGCTTGGACGGATCAACACCAGCGTCATACTGTAACACAAGTCGCGTCTTCGTTACCCAGATTGGGTTCGTAATACAGAGAGTCATGGCCCCTGAGAACAGATGGAAGTTACACTGATCATTATGCCCATGCCAAAGCTTGTCCCAGTTTGTTCAGTTCAGCGTCACACAGGCTTCTACAATGACAAAACTACTTACCCTACATGACTGCTCACATTACTTATAAGAGGCAAAGTTTGTTGTCTTCTCTCTCTGCCTCAAAACCAAGTCAGCACTACTTGTGCAGACTTCTACAGAGCATACAGGTTTTTGCACATTCTCAGCACGTCCCCTTTCTTGCTTCACTGTTCCACAGTCACTAGTGCAATCTGTACTAGATAGGAGACTTCAGTATTTTCATAATGCACTCTTGATTATTTGAGTTACTCTTCAGGTATACGATTATTCAAAATTCAATGGACAGTTCCACTGTGAGAAAATTACTTAATTATATTGACAGATTAACATAAGCAACTTGTAGTAGCTTTAAAGGCTACTGAAGATGCAGTTGTAGAATAGCATTACTGTTTTTTCCATCAAGCAACAAGCATTGTATTTCAACAGCAAATGAATGCTATAACATCCTGACAAAAAGCCTTCTCAACTGCCTACACAGAAGCATGCAGAAGAAAGTATGTTAGAAACAACATATTAAAAGTCATGATGATGAAAACTGTACTTTAATTTTGGATCTATAGTTTCTAAAAAAATCCAGACCTTACAGAGAGATTTTCAAAGACCTCTGACAAATTCACTTACTAATTTCAATAGGCCTTTTCTTTTCCAGATCTAAGCATTTAACATTTAATGAGTTAACAAGTCAGTAACAGATGATTTATGTAGTTATGTTTACGGACACAGTATAATACTAAATATGGAAAAAAAACCACGCTCATACATAATGAAAACAAGGTCAGAGGTATTTTAACAACTGCTACTTCTGAGCAAAACTGAAAGGATCATAGTTAACCACCCATTCATCCTAGACATCATTTATTTATGGACAGTAAGTGATTGCATGTGGACTCTAACGCTTACACTTGCCACCTGCAAGAAAAAGCAGCACTGACACACAAAAAGAGCAGCATATGGACAGGCTAGAAGAAGACATCAATCTTCTTTGCATTGAACTCACCAGCCTCTGCAGCTGACACTAGGTGTTCGGTTGCAGTGAGACTTTCCAGCTTCCCCTCCTTCTTGTAAGCTTTGATGGCATTATAACTGGAAAACATAAAATATTTTTTGGTAAAGGCGAGAACAAACTTAAAAACAAAGCTAAAAGAAACCAAACAAAAAAAAAACAAAACAAAACCAACCCACCTTACCATCAGAACAACATTACGTAGTACATGACATTTGAAAAGATTTCTAAGCCAACTGTCATTGTTTGCTTGAAGAATGATCTCTGAACACTGAATTATCTCTTTGCAGTGAACTGTGGTACTACGTATTTAAATTGATCAAGTACTACTGTCAGTATCGATGGGGCTGCATCTTGAAACAGCTTCCTGACCTCAAGAACTAACTTCTGAAAAATCCCGACTAGACAGCCTGATTTTTATTAAAAGCAATAGTGGTAGTTATTTTCTGTTTTCACTGAGCTTTCATCTCTTCACCTGGTTTCCAACATTAGTGGTTTGAAAAGTGGCACTAGGAACACACAGTGAAGCTTAAGGACTGAAGTCCAGCACTAGCAGAGCCCACACAACAGGCAGGTGAGCTGTGCATGGGCACACCAAGGAACCAGTCTCAACAACGTTTCAGTTAAGAGAGAACAGTTGGAAAGCAGGTCAGCTAGCTAATGAAGTAGAACATATTCAATATTACAAAACAGTCTTTATAAGCAAAGCACATCAACAAAAACAATGGAAGAACTCTTAGAATTATTAAAAAAAAAAGGTTAAATATTTAATTTTAGTAGAAAACTTTATCATGTTCTTTAATTCCTAACATGGCAGTTTAGGTTCCTTTTTTTGGTAAGGTTTTAAGCACAGTTTGTTTGAACTTTCAGAGCAGTCTTCACAAACGATGCCATCATCTCTCCAGTTCTTAGTGCTCTCCCAGCATCGAGGGGAATGCACTGTACTTGACAAAGAAACAGGCCTCTGCCTCTTAACTGCTTACATTCTGGAACAGCAAACCATAATGATGGGAACAGGCCTGGACACACTGTAAGAAGTGCAAGTTTACATGCCATGTAGCACATTTTTGTACCCCGAGAATGATGCAGGTTATATGTAAACATTACTTTGCACAGGATCTGACACAGTTCTACTTACAAGAAAAAATAAAGTCCCCAGGAAGCCCCTGCTCCCAGCATGTTGGGACCAACCCCTTGGTACAAGCCTCGCACTCCTTCATGCTTCCAGACAGTGGTCATACAGTGGAGAATCCCGTTGTATTTTGGCCTCAGCTCCAATCCATCACTCACTGTGAAAGAAAGAAATGACACTGAAGGAACTTTGCAGGAAGCATGTGGTTCAGCTGTGTGAAAGCCACCCCACAAGGACACAGCCTCCAAACGACGCTGCAAGGGAACACAAAAGCTTAACTCATCAACTGCATTTTAAAAGTATACACGAGCTGGCGTTTATAACTTCAATACAACGAGACTTACAGAACTTTGAAGAAGGAAAAAAACACAAGAACTTTCAAGCTCTGCAAGAGGAAAGTTTCCATCAGCCTGACAAGACTAACTGCACTGACGGGCATTTTCGGTGAGAAGCAGCTTTGTGTGGTTTCTTATCCTTTCTTTTTAGCCTCCCAAGAATTTCACATTGTATTTCAAGTGACAACAAATTTCTATTAGGAGTTTGGTAAACCTCTAAATAAGAATTATTAAGTTAAATATTTTTCTTTTAAATGTTCCATAAAGACATGAGTATTTCCAACAGGTCAGGCCTTGTTGATTCTCAAGTCAGTTTTAACCAGAACACTCAAAGCTTATTTCCATCAAAAATTCTCATTGCATTGATTTGCAGGAAAAGACCAAACATAAACACCCCCATCCAATAACCAAGCTGTTTGTCCAAACATTCATAAAATGTGCCTGTCACCAAGACAAAGACCAGGCAAGCCTTTCTTGGACAGACCTCGTTCAGGACACAGATGTTCACACAACTCACAGCAGTAACTACCACTGCTCCTGGCACAACAGCACCACAATTTGTTGGTGACTGATGACAACCTAAATTATTCCAGGATGCCAAGACAGCAGGCATCATGCAGACAGAAGGTTAGATTAAAATTTTACTTGAGATTAATCTCAAAGTCTTACAGTCAGCATAGTTTCTGTACCCCACCAGGACACCCTGGCAATCATTAATTTCAGATGTTTTCTGCTCACTGCCACATTCATTATTCATCCTCTTTCGAACTTTGTGTACAGTACTGTATGGTGTGACAGGCTTCAGCACTAAAGGTAGAATGCTTTTCTGTGGGCATATTGTGACAAGGCCTCTATATCGTGACAATCAGAGCTAGAACACAAATTACAGGGGCTGCTCCGAAAGTAGTGCCTCCTATGTTATGACACTGGTGGTGTGGCAGCAGAGGTTGACCTGTCCCACCAATATCCCATTCCGTGTTGTTGCCGTGTGACAGATGGCAGCAGAGGGGCACTCTGACACAATGGTGTCTGACATGGGAGTGTGGATGGAGCAAAGGGGTGGAACTGAATTCCTCGATGCGGGAAAAACGGCACCCACTGACATTCATCGGTGCTGCTGAACATTTCTGGAGACCAAGCAGTGAGGACAGTGAGGGGTGGGTGCTGCGTTTCAGCAGTGGCGACAGCGGCCACCTCTGTGGATGCAGATGTTTACAAGTGCAGCATGCAGATCTTGTTCACTGTTGGTGAAAACGCACAGATACTGGTGGTGACTATGCTTAAAACCAGTGTTTTGTAGCTGAGAATGTGTTCTATCAAACTGTTGTTGTGCTCTTTGTACCTGGTGTCGTCTCTGTGGACATAAACCAGGAGGCATTACTTTTGGAGCAAACTGCATGCCTTTTCCCCCCTACTGAGTGAGCAGTGCTGGACCTTCCCAAAAGACCTTTGCAAATTTATGTATTTTGGCATGCTGCCATTAAATCAGGTTTATAAGCACATTAAACAAGGCAGAAATCAGAGACATGAATGCAAGTCTGTCCGTCAATGATGCTGCTAAGGGTCTTTATAACCCTGATTCCCGATCTCAGCTGTTCCCTCCTGGTTGAAGACAAATGATGGGAACTGCTATTTTCAAACCAAATGAGCACAAGGAATCACCCCGCGCTTTCTCTCTGCCCGGTCTGACTGAAGAGCCCTCTGGAGGTGAGGCAGAGCCAGGTTCCCCCTGGAGCACCAACACACATCTCAGGCACAGTCAGAACCTTTCAGGACGGCCTCAGACAGCGGAAGGACGGCGACGCTGACCCCTCACGTGCAGCACGGAGGTGGAGCCTCCATCCTGAGATGGCACCCGCACTCAAAGCGCTTCAGCATGCAGAGGTGGCACTGAGGGACATGGGAGCGTGGGCACGGCCATGAGGGGCTGATGGCTGGATGACCTGAGAGGTCTTTTCTGACCTTAGTGACACCACATCATTTTCTCCCACACCAGAAGGTGCAGTACCTGGGTATCAAGAACCAACACAGCAGCTATTCTGTGAAAGCACGGTCTTCAGATCTCAATGACTTGGAACAAACTGTTGTCTAAAAACAAACATTACTCTTAGTGAGTCCAACCAAAACCTGACAGACAGAAAACAGGAACAAACCCCAAACCACCCTACAAGAGCACAGAGTAACTTAGGTTAGACAGGACCTCCTGAGGTCATCTAATCCGATCCCCTGCTCAAACCAGATCTAACTATATCACGCTAATCGGGGACACGTCCCCTCAGTTCTTGGGCACTTCCAAGGCTGAACGGACTGCAGCCTCTCTGGGCTGCATCTTCTGGTATTCAACCACTTCCATGGTTAAAAAAGTTTTTTCTTAACTAACTGGACTCTCCCATGCTCCAGCTTGTGCCCGTGCCCTCAGCAGCTGATCCCAAGTAGAGCCTGGCTTCATCCCCCCGTGCCCTCCGACACCTGGGGGCTGTGCAGCTCCCACCCACCCGCAGGGCCTCAGCCACGTGCGGGGCGCAGGGTGCCAGGAGCGGTGCCAGCAGCAGGGCCTCTGCTGGGAGCCCTCCTGGGGCACAGTGCCGCCGGGGCTGGGGGGGCTGCTCCTGTCACACCGGGACACATCTGAAGGAGAAAGCATTTCAACCCAACTTGGCAAGGAGTCTGCTAAAAGCACACTGCATTCGCGTCTGTAACGCTTGGGCTCTGCAAGCAGTGCTGCCTTCTGACATCCAGG
Source organism: Penelope pileata (assembly GCA_013396635.1). Taxonomy (NCBI): domain Eukaryota; kingdom Metazoa; phylum Chordata; class Aves; order Galliformes; family Cracidae; genus Penelope; species Penelope pileata. The sequence goes on from WBMW01006057.1 coordinate 162,535, forward strand.
CACGCACTTAAAGGACCATCCCCAAAATACAGCAAGATCTCTAGAAAAGAGAATGAAATAAAAGGGCAGAAAAAAACCACAAAACCAACGTGAAAGCGCCGAGCTGCTTCCCTGAGGAACCGGGAATGGGGCCGTGCCCCCTGCAGAACAAGGCCGCTACTGTCACCGGCCAGGAACTGCTGCCCTGTACCTCCCGGCCAGGACTGCGATACGACTGCCGTTACGCGGTGACGGCGCAGAGCCCTCTCCCTGAGGCCCGGGGCCGGGCAGGGCGGGAGGCCACGGCCGCTCCGTGACCCGAGGGCCCGAGGGCTCGGCCCGGCGCCCCTCCTCACGTCCCCTCACGCACCGCCGCAGCGCCGGCGCGGCGCGGCCTCACCTGCGAAGCGGATCTTGACCAGGTCCAGCGGGTGCAGCACCAGCGTGGACACGACGCCGCCGCTGAGCCCCGCCGCCAGGTTCTCGGGCTGCACGTGCCGCAGCAACGAGCGCGCGGGCGGCGGCCCCACGCTGCCCTCGTGGCTCCGCGCGCCCGGCACCGCGCTCATCGCCGGCGCCGCAGGACTCAACGCCTCGCGAGACTCCGCGAGAGCGCTCGACCCGGCAGATCCGGTCACGTGGGGGCCGCCGCTCGGCGGCGGGGCGGAAGCGGATCGCGCGTGGAGGCGGCGGAGATGCGGGTGAAGGTGCTGAGCCGCAATCCCGATGACTACGTGCGGGAGACGAAGCTGGACCTGCAGCGCGGTGAGCGGGGCCGCGAGGGACGGAGGGCCTGGGGGTGACTCCGGCCCGACTCCGGCCCCTGGGGAGCGGGAACGGCGCGTGCTCCCGGCGGGCGCGTGCCTGAGCCCCGAGGGACGGGGCGGGGCCGCCCCACGGCGCTCTCTCGTGCCTGGTCCGGCGCTCTGGGGCCGCCCTCAGCGCCGCGCTGTTACCGCCGGAACGGGACGTGCCGTGCTCGATTCCGGCTCCCGCTCGGGGTCACAGCTCGGGCTGGGGACCCCGCCTGTGCCAGAAGGAGCACACGCGTCCCGGTTGTGTGGTGTCGGAGCCCGACCCGAGCAGGACAGCGGGCCCGCAGCCTTTAAAGCGCGTGTGCTTCGGTAGCTGGTTGGCTGGGAGGCGGGCGGCTGTGCCTTGCGGTGTCATGGCGGCGCTTCGTAGTTATTTAATAGTGGCTCACGGCATGGAAAGAGGTCGTTGAAGGCGCTGGCTGGGACAGCAGCTGGACGCTGCTTGGTTTTCTCATCGTGGTTTGCATGTAAGCTGCTAAACCAAACTCTATCATTAGACAGGGTGGTACCCATCTTCACTTCTTCAGAGATGGTTGAGGTTTAGCATGCATCAGATATCCTTTGGAGATCAGCTGAGTATTAATTCCTAGAGAGTGACCTGCTGTCAGGTGTTCAGCTGAGTTCTCAGCCTTCTTGCACAAACCAGAGAGGAGCAGGTAATGCTGGGAGCGCTGTGCCAGTGCTCAGTGTCCTGCTCAGTTTCCTTTTGAGTGCCTCTGCACAGAAGGATGCAGGGAGACCCTTGGTGTTGGGCGGAAAAATCTCAGTGTCCCAGAAAATTGCCCCCCAGCATGAAAACCAACAGGAAAAGCTCCATAATTCAGTTCTCCTACAATCCGTGTCACAGGTTTCTAATGTCTGTGTTACTCTCATTGCAGTTCCAAGAAACTATGACCCTGTGCTGCATCCGTTTGAGGTTGCCCGTGAGTACACAAGAGCTCTGAACGCAACAAAGCTGGAACGCGTGTTTGCAAAACCCTTCCTGAGCTCTCTCGATGGCCACAGAGATGGAGTTAATTGCATGGCCAAACACCCCAAGAGTTTGTCCACTGTGCTGTCTGGAGCATGTGACGGAGAGGTAAGCTGCAGTTACAAACCACGACACAAAAGGTCCCTTTCTTCCTTCTTTTTTGTTTTTAAACGCACCCTACTTATCTTTCTTCTGTGTTTTTGTTCAGCTGTGGTATTATATTTTGTTCAGATATGATCTTCTCTCAGAAGGTGCAACTTAACCCAGTATGGGACAATGTTCCTCAAGCTGCTTGTTGTGACCTCACAGCACACAAAGGTTTTCAGCAAGCTTTAGACAGCAACTTAGAGCTGCGAGCAAGGGGGTGTGACAGTTCCTCAGACTGCAGCAGCGAATCTGAATGTTTGCAGTCCATAATGATTGCTTGTTGCTGTCCTGCACCCACATCCTCTCCAAAGAAGATGAGCTGCTGCAGTCAGAAGATTACATGAAGTCAAATGAGACATGGAAAGAAACACACTATCAAAACTCTGTGGCATAATGTAGCAAGCATGTTGTCAAAAAAATGCTAACCCTGTATTTGTTTGATATTTTAAATAAATGTTAAAAATAGCAAGCAAGGATACTTTAATTGGAGTCGGATAAGGGTGAGTGAGTACAGAGAAGATGAGCAATTTTTTTCCCCTCATCATCTTCATTTGATTATGTTTGTATATTTTAAATGGATCTTCTTGGTAACTGGTTGCTTTCTGCCTTTTATAGAATGTATGCATGTCACACAGTTGTGTAGCAGAGATTAACCTTTTCAAAGAGGAGGGGAAGAGATTTGTATGAAAACATTTCTTATCCACTTGCAGAGCAACTAAAGAACTGTGTATTGACAATATACACACATGTAGAAATTGAGTTCCTCCATTTCTTTTTCTCTGAATGGGCCCATGTGCTTAGAAACTGAAACCTCTGTGAGAAGGTGGACATCTATATAAAACTTAATACAGCAGCTGGACTGAGAACATTCTGTTTGTGACAGACATTATTTCCTTGCCTTTTTCTCTTTGAAGGAATGGTATTTACTAAAATTATCTTTGCTATTATCTCTTAGCAAGAATTCTAGTTCAAAAATAGGGAAATGTAAAAATAAAGTAAGTGTACAGCTTAGGTGGGGCAAAAAGCAAAGAGCTGCATTTCTCGAGTTTTTGTTTTCAGGAGAGGAATAAGTAAATAGTTTCAACATTATGAAATCTGGTCAATGTTGAAGCCAACTGTGCCATTTTGTTACAGCACGTGTGATCTCTTGTGCTTGAATTACGAATTGCTGTCATAGGCTGTAGAAAACTTTAGTAACTGTGGAATACTTTTCTATTTTTAACAGGTCAGAATTTGGAACTTGACTAAACGACAGTGCATTCGTACTTTACAAGCCCACGAAGGCTTTGTTCGAGGCATGTGTGCTCGTTTCTGTGGTACATCCTTCTTTACTGTAAGTATGTTGTCCTTCGATGCAATCTCACAACACAGGATGCCTGTTCACCATGTGATTTCCAGTAGGCAACTTATTCTCTGCCACACAATACTTAAATATAAATTACTTTGGAATTTGAACTCATACATCCTTTCTCCACTATTTCCAGGTTGGTGATGACAAAACCATAAAGCAATGGAAAATGGAGAGCCCAGGTTATGGAGAAGAGGAAGAGCCAATTCATACCATTCTTGGAAAGGTAGTAAATCTAAGCATTTGTTTCCCACATTTCATCTTTTGAATTAAATTTGAGCCAATTCTACCTAGCTTTTGGAGGAGAGAGAAATAGGTTATCACCTGTTACCATAATGTGTTTTAAGGTGATAGCATCAAATTTTGTAATGGCACTTTTAAAAGTACCTTCAAGTTTTTATTACATTTATTTTACATGTAACTAGAAAGGAGCATCTCGTATGACAGCAGAGACTGCTTAGATCTGTCTGTACTAATCATCACTTTCCTGGGAACTGATCAGATCTTTCTGTAGTCTTTCTCTTCAAGGGTGTGTTGTCAATGCTTAGTCTTCATTAAGTAACTTTCTTTTCATGCCATACCTCACAGCCATTCAATACAAACTTTGATTTGTTTCTGACAAAAGCAGATTAAAAATGTATAGTCCACACCTTCAATTGTTGATAAGCTTATTTAAAGAACATTGAATGCTTTTTATAGGTACCTTGAAACTCTTTAATTATTTTTATGTCTAGCAGATACTTTTCTCTTTCTAATTGAAATTTTTTAATTGCACCCCTAAAATTCCCATTTGCTTGAAGGTTGGCCATACTTTGTAAATGGGCTTTTAATGCCATCTCCTTTGGAAAGTAACAAGAAATGCATATATGCGTATTGAATGAGTACACAGAAAAAGCACAGGAAACCAGACTGTTGTATAATGGTGCATCTAATAAGTTTCCAGCAGCACTGATGACTTGGTTTTCATGGATGTTAATGAGTAAAAACATGGCAGGTGTTGCACACAGTCAGTGATCTGCTGATGATTTTGTATGACAGAACATGCTTACAGATTTCTTTATACACCTGATTTTGTAAGCTTTTTTTTCTTTCTGTTTTTCTTCAAAGACTGTGTATACAGGAATTGATCACCACTGGAAGGAAGCTGTTTTTGCCACCTGTGGCCAGCAAGTAGACATTTGGGACGAACAGAGGACCAGTCCTATGTGTTCTCTGACGTGGGGTTTTGACAGCATAAGCAGTGTGAAATTTAATCCAATTGAGGTAATTTTTTTTGTTATGTGTGGGAAATCAATATTTTTCTTGATAACATCTAAACTCTGTTAACAATATCTTTAACTACTTTTTCCAAATTTAAACTCTGTGTTTTAACATAATATGTAGAGGACTGTATACATATATTTTTGTGGCCATGTTCCCTTAGAAGATAGTACCATGTATTTATCTCTTTATCTTTTGTTTCTGCTAATGGGAGAGAGGAGAAAGAAAAGTAGGGAGGTCTTGGTTGCTTCAGCTGCAAGAGGTGTTGCGCTCGCAGGCTCTCATCCAGATGGGGCATTTCAACCACCTGCATGTCTGCTGGGAAAACAGCACAGTGAGCTGCAAGCAGTCCAGGAGACTTCTGGAGTCCATTGATAATAACTTTCTGGTTCAGGTATTGGACAGACCAACCAGAGGTGAAGCATTGCTGGACCTAGTGCTCGCCAATGCGGAGGAGATTATTAAAAACATTAAGATCAGAAGCAGCCTGGGCTGCAGAAAGTATGCCCTTGTCGAATTTGTGATCTCAAGAAATGTGGGCCTGGCAAAGTGTGGAGTCAGGACCCTAAACTTCAGGAGAGCGAACTTCAGACTGTTTAAGGAATTGTTGGATGAGAAACCGGGAAACTGTCCTTGAGGATAAAGGAACAGAATGGAGCTGGCAGCACTTTAAGGATGCTGTTCTGAGAGCAGAGGAGCTATCCATTCCCCAGTGTAGGAAATAAGGCAGAGGAGGAAGGAAACCAGTGTGGCTGAGCAAGGCCCTGCTGGTCAGACTGACAGGAAAGACGAAAAAGTCTAAGCAGTGGAAGTGGGGATGGGTGGCCTGGGAAGAATATAGGAATGCTGTCTGGATATGCAGGGATGGGATCAGGAAGGCCAAGGCACAGATGGAATGAAGCCTCGTGAGGGATGTAAAAAAACAAGAGTTTCTTTATATACATTGGTTGCAAGAGACAGGAGAGTGTAGCCCCTATGATAAATGAAAAGGGAAAACTGGCTTCCTCAGACATGGAGAAGGCTGAGGTACGTAATGAGTTCTTTGCCTCAGTCTTCACTGGCAGTCAGCCTTCCCATGCCTCTTGTGTCCCTGAACTTCTAAGCAGGGGTCAGGGGAGCAAAATCCTTCCCAGTGTGAGAGCAGAGCAAGTCCGAGATCACCTCGTGAGGCTGAATGTGTACAAGTCTATGGGGCCAGATGATAAAAATCCCAGGGTTCTGAGGGTACTGGCTGATGTGGTTGCCATGCTGCTCTCCATCATATTTGAAAAGTTGTGGCTGTCAGGTGAAGTCCCTGGTGACTGGAAAAAGGGAAAGATCACTCCCATTTTTAAGAAAAGGAGAAAGGATGACCTGGGGAGCTACAGGCTGGTGAGCCTCACATCTATAAGCCTAAGCCATTCTATGATTTGTTCTGCCCACACCAATGCATATCTTGTACCTCAGTTACATGGTGTAGCAGTTGTGTGGCTGTGGAGCTCTCATCTGTGACAGCACTGCATTCCTTATGGCAGCAATTTCCCCTCCCATGGCAGAATCACATCTGATCTACTGCAGCAGGTCCTGTAGAGCTCTTGGGTGAGCTGTGTTGGTAGGTGAAGGGATGTTTGTGAGAGGAAGTGTGTCTTGCTTGTGGAAAGGACTGGGTGAACGCTGAGTTTTCCTGGGAAAGCTGTTTGAAGTGTTTGTGCTGAATAACTAGCTGTACACAAAGAACGATTTATGTATTTACTTCATTGAAAAAGGAACTGTCATTTGACTACCAGCTCAGTGAAATAGATATCTAATGTAAGCTGTTGCCTATGCTCTAGAGATTTTTAGAAGACAATACTCACTGATTATTTATTTATTTGTTTATTTAGACATACCTTTTGGGAAGCTGTGCTTCTGACAGAAATATTGTGCTGTACGATATGAGGCAATCGACTCCATTAAAGAAGGTATTATTTTTTTTTTTTAACAGAAGCTTATGGCAGTAGTAATCATACTAAATGTGTAAATAGTCTAAGTCTTGATGAAGATAGAGAAGGGGAAGCTGTGAGCTCACTGTGTTTTTATCATCTTTAATTTTGGGTCTTTTAACTGACTTTGAGTTAATTTTGAAATCTAAACCGTGCAGAGTTAGAAGGGCCTTTTTCTGCTTTCAGACAGGCTGTCGTGCTCACTCTGTTATAATTCTTGATAAAGTGCCTGACCTGACAGCAATTTCACAATAAGAACTTTATGTTCTTGTATTGCATTGTGTCTCTGTGTGTGTGGTTTTTATTTTTTTTCTCCTTGCCAGAAAGAAACAAGGTAATTTCTAGGGCATTTCCTTCCCACCATTGGAGATCCTTGCTTTGCATTTAAGAGAGTGTTTTTCTTTTGCTTGTAGATAAATCCTTCACTGTGTACCTAGCATAAACACGTGAGAACTCCTTTGCAGTGAAATCACAATTGTATTTATACATGAAATTTTATGAATGACATGGGAGTTCTTATTAACCTTGAAGAAAATGTATGTGTTGATTGAAAATAGGAAGCCAGTAATTCAAATGAAAATGTTAACCTAGATCAACTTCTGTATTTTTGAACCGCATAGCAATCTTAACAATGTTTCTTAAAATACAATAGTGTGGCTTGTGAGTATGCTGTCAGTATCTTTCTGGCATGTTACGTGCTGTCTGCAATGAGGGTGGTCTAATACATACACACTAGAACACTATAGTGGTCCTTCACACCGTTATAAAAGAGGAACGGTGTTGGTGTAATAGTGTTTCTTTCTCCTACTGTGCTCCAATGATTTTCAGTGAAGTTTCATTTGAGTCACTGAGATGATGCTTAAAAAAATTCAGTCATGCCTGTTAGAGACCTGAGTGTCAAAATAAACACAGCCAGTGCCGTAGATCTGCAGTTACAAGGTAAGGGGATATAGTGAGCTAAGTTCGAGTCTGACAGAATTTTACATGTTATTTGGATGCTTAAGATACAAAACTGTACATACATGCACTTACATACACATTATGTACACGTGTATATGTATGCATGTTATCTATGTATACGTAATGTGTACATTGAGAGCTAACAGCTTTAACTCCCAAGAGAAGAATGCTCCTGAAGAGGCGCCTTGCCTCTGTGTGGCTCCTAGCTATCGCTGCTGTTTTCTGGGCAGTAGATCAGCGAAGCAGGTCACACGCTGCCCTGAGCTTGAAACTCCACAGCAGTCCCTTCCTTAATGGAAATCTCAGTACAGGTTTCCACATCATGACCCAGGAGCTCTCTTGCCTGTTTTTCATGCTCATAATGAAGCTTTATGCCAAAATCTTATGTTTCAAAGAGGAACAAATAAGATGGTGAGATGCTCCAGAAATGCAAAATAATGAATTAACTAAAAAAAATTACAAGGGTGAAGGGGATCAATCCTGTTGTGTGACAAGAGGAAGGCCTTTAGTAAAGGTTAGCGTACTTGAAAACTAAAAGACATGCTTGTGCAACCTGTGGGATCACAGAAGGAAAGAACTTGGGTCCTTTTAAAGGCAGACTTTAAAGTTTGAACAGCTGTCAGGAACTGTGCTATCTGTTGCCTGAAACAGTAGCAATCTAAGATGTTCACCTCAACCAAAAGCCTTGTAAGTAGTAAGGGAGGACCGATTAATTACTTGGAAGATCTGGCGTTATGTTGAATGCCTGTTGGCAAGGCGTTTAAAGTGAAGTGTTAATCTCACAATCCCCAGGCTGATATTCTTTCTTAGCAAGTGCTTACAGTTGAAACAAATAAATAGCCAAGTTCTTGGGAACTTTACAACTTTGTCTTGTCTTAATAAGGACTTTTTTCTTATGAAATGACTAAGCATATCTCCAATTGATTAAAAGTAGCTTCAGAAGGTGGCTCTGCTACAAGTCTAGATGGTTCTGAAATGCCATTATTAATGTCTTCACGGTGACTTAAATCACTTCCAGCCCAGGTTGCCATGCGCAGTTGTTACTGAATGTAATGCCAGACCTGTACAGAGGATCCTCTTCTTGGGCTCTGTTTTAGTTCCAAATGCCACTGCTGCAGTAACGTGAATGCTGTAAATTTGAGCGAAAAAATTACAAAGCAAGATATGGAACAAGGTGTTTGACCAAACCTGACTGACCCCTTTTGAAAAGCTGGATTTTCCAGCACTATTAGAGTTACTTTGTACTATGATTTAAAACATTTATTTTACATGTAATGTGTTTCAGTTAATTTTGTCATCATTTTGCAGCACGTAGAAAACTTGGACAGGGAATATTAAAGAACCCTCCTTGATTGTTAGCTTCCTGTATGTGTATATATATATAAAATATGTATATAAGGTTTGTTATAGTAAGGTGAGAACAGAGTGGAGTGCCACAGCAGCAAATACCCAAACTTCAGGATTTTCAAGTAGGATTATGGCTGGCCTGCAGCTTTATGGAAATGTTCTGTTTGTTAATAAGGTGCCCTGTAATTATACATCTACTTTGTGTCAGGAGTACTGTTTGGGAGTTATTTTTAAAATTTTGAAAGCTCCTTCAAGACAACAGAAGCCAAAGCTGTTGTGCCATACAGAGTTTGTCAGATGACCTTCTCACTGCCCCTCTTCTCCACAGTGTCCCAGTGGTCATTGCTTCTGCAGCCCTTCAAGGTGGGGGCATCTGACACAGCTTCTTGCCTAATCCTGTTGGCAGAGTCTTGTTAGTCAGTCATCTGCTGCATTACTCCTGCTTCAAGACACACCAGCCTCTTTGTAGCCATCTGCTTAACTAGCTATGAGCAAATCTTATGAATGTGCAGCAAATAATTCAAAGCTAATGTGGTGATAGTGGGGAGCAAATTACAGCACAGTAACGACTGCACGCGTTGCTTGGTGCTAACGCTGAGAAATGGTAACTGGCCTGGAGAATTCATGAACTGCAATTGAGAGAGAAAATAATGAAGGGACAGCAGGAACTGGGAGAACATCAAAATGCTGTAACAACTTTGCAGATGCTGGTTCATTGCATTGATTAATGACAATATCCTCTGAAATAATCATTTTATAAGCATGTTTGCTTATACAGTACTTAACTAACCTTTTCTGTAAATATGATGAAGTGAAATTTTTAAGATGATCCAGGTTTACATGTTAGTTTCTGGAAAAATGAGTGGTAAGACATATTTATTTCCAAAATGACTTGGAGGAGAATTTAATTGCAGTGCAGTGTGAAGCAGCGAGCAGGTGATGAGGGATAGGAAATCTTGAGTTCCAGTTGTAGCACTGCTAAGTATACATTCTCTCATGTATGTCACTACTGGTCTACCATAATTCTGTATCTAGAAAGTGTTTTCTTGTCTCCCATGGTATAAGAAGCTTTGAAATGTAACCAGTGCTTTATTGCCTACAACAAGGTAGCAATGTCTAAATGTTTTTCAGGTTATCTTGAACATGAGGACAAATACACTGTGCTGGAACCCCATGGAAGCTTTCATTTTTACTGCAGCAAACGAAGATTATAAGTAAGTACGATCCTTCTTGTTGATCATCTTGATCATGTTACGTTTTTTAGTGTATATCTTAGTGATTTATCATCGTGTTAAAATACATAAAAAAAAAAACAACAACAATAGCAACAACAAACTCTGTATAAATTTGAACCACTTAAGTGGTAACCTAGCAAATTCTAGACTCACTGACTTAGGAAAAAAAGAAAAAGAAAAACCCACAATTGGTAGTAGACTGCTTCTGCCCCTTTCGTGCAGTCTGTGGGGGGAAGCAGTGCAATTTACAAAGATGCAGTTTAACCTATGCAAGCATATCTTACAATAGGACCTGGAAGCTAAATAATATTGGTCCAATCTGAGGCAATCAGTATAAGTGTTTATTTTCTTACCAGCTCTTGTGAAGCTTGATGTATTGTACTGATCAGCTATTTTGATGAGAACATTTCTTAAAATTAATCTTTTGTGAAGCAGTTCCAAAGACTGCAGTACTTATCCTTTCAGTTTCCCGGAGCAGTTTTTTACTTTTGGGCAATACCATCCATGTGAATAGCTAATCTGATATTGAAAAAGCTGCCTCTTGAAAACTAGGCCACTGCAAAATGTGCTCCATATCCTTTTTTTCCAGGAAGTCAGGGATCTAACAATAGATCACTGCTTTCTTCTAGAACACAGGAATTTTATCACTCATCTTAAGGCTGTTTTTCCAAGGAGATAGAATCAGTCTCAGACCTTGAAAATTGGTGGTGTATTTAATGTATTGCTTTTCACCTGTTTTGGCTATGGTATGAGAAGGTTACCTAAATCTGATTATACATCATTATTTTCCCCACACTAAGCTAAAGTTGGTAGTTGTTAGTGTTAGGGGCGACTCTCCTCTTGCAAACTAAAGCAGTTAGTGTGAGCGCAATGGCAAAAGTGTGCATCAGCAACATGCGTGCAGTGTTAGCTGCCTGCCTGGAGTAGCAGTTTTGAATGTGATGCTAGCATACTTTTTCTTGGGGGATTCAGAAGGAGGAGGAATAGTTGCCAGTAAGTAATTGAGTAAAAGACATTGAATTAATTCCAGCTATGCGTTCATCTACTGCAAGGAGGGTGAAAAGCTTGCTGCTAAATTACAAGTTTTTAATATAGCAGTTCTACTAAATAGTGTACTTAAAGCTAATTTCATTAAATGCTTTGTCTGTAAAGCACCTTCCTTTGTTGGCACTAGGCAAATGATCTATGCAGTTATTACACCTTGGTATGTATCAGCAGATTTGTGATTCAAAGCAGTACAGGTAAACTTCACCTGTTCCCACAGAGCTCTGAAGTACTCAGGAGCAAACCAGCTGTGGCCCAGCAGCTAGGTTTATCTTGAATGTGATGCTCTTCTACAGCCAGTGTACACAGCATAGGTCTTCAGCTCTGCTGAAGTAGTATTTCCTGGTGTGGAAGGACCAAGCTTTACTTGGATTCCTACAGTCACTGGTTGTCTGATAGAAAGACAGGCTGCAGGAAAGGGTTCCAACCAAATGGGAACTTCCCAGTAGACATGGAATTACTGGGAGATTGAAATATGGGAAAATCTAGAGACCTTGCAGAGCTGATAGGCTTGCAATAATGACGATCGTTGATGGCGAAGTGCTTGTCTAAGTTCAGGTGATGTATCTGAAGAGGGAGTTAAGAAGGGCAATGTGGTATTTGGAGAAATAGGATAGGTCAGTGACTCAAGAACAGATGCTGAAGGGAGTGGTGGAGATCTGTCTGTTACTCGAGAGTGAGCGAGAAAGCAAGGCCTGGTTCAATATCTACAGCCTCTGGCTAGTAAACCGTTATTCAAGCTCTAAGCACTGCATCATTCTTTCCCTTCTTGTGCTACTTGCAGTTTCAAAGAACTCCCTCTGCGGTTTGATCTGTCTTCAAGTATAGTTTATGTATGAGTAAAGGAGCTCTTTAGCAAAAATGCATGTTTTGGTTCCAATTTGTTTGGATATTAAGCTGTTAATGCCTTTATTTTAAAGCTTATATACTTTTGATATGCGCTTCCTTACATCGCCCGTGACGGTGCACATGGATCACGTGTCTGCTGTTCTTGACGTGGATTATTCACCCACTGGGAAAGAATTTGTCTCTGCCAGCTTTGATAGATCTGTCCGCATTTTTCCTGTAGACAAAGGTCACAGCAGGTGAGTGATTTCACAACTCTGTCTTGCTCTCGTGCATCCCAGTGACCTCTCTCCCTCGTCCTCAAAGTTGTTAATCTTTCCCAGCTTCACGGAGGCATTCACTTTCTGTGAATATTGCAGCCTTATTCTGCATACAGCTTGAGGCTGACAGGTCATGTAACCAACAGGTAATTCTGGAGTGTGCCTTAGAGCAGAACTTTGATTTAACAAGTAGCAGTATTTATGCTTTTTTGGATTAAAATTACAGCAGAGTCCTCTGGGTACAATTTCTCAATTTTGTTACATCTGGCTTTTTTCTTCTGTGGATTTTTTTTTTTTTTTTTTTTTTTTCCCTGATGCAAAGGTATCCAGAGTGGAGGCTGTATTCCTAAAGAAGCATTCATTATCTATACAGAATGGAAGACTTGCTTCTATTTATGTGGTGTTAAACCACTTATTGTAGACTTATTTTAGCTTTTCCCCTGTGAATACTTTGCAAATTCGTACTTTTGATCTTTTCTTATGGCAACTTTCCAACAAGATGGAGTATCAGTTCTGAAGTACTGTTCTCATGTATACTCAGTTGTGCTTTACCAAGCTGAATCCCCTTTTCTTTCCCTGTCTATCTTTAATGTTTTTAGGTCACTGTGTACTGTATGTGTCACCACTGAAGTTCACAGTGCCTTACAATATTGTAGCATTTGGTTTTCTGGCACTGCCTTCATCCTATATGGATGATTAGTGAAGACATTATGTGAAAAGCACTGTCGTGTGGATTCCTAAGGATCAGTATGGGACATCTCTGGCTTCTCATTCAGTGTGCTTTGTTACCTTTTGTTCTTACTGTGGTAACCAGGTTTTGAGTCATATGACGATGCTTTGAATACAGTTCAGTTTGAATTTATTTTTCATGTAAGATTTCATAAGGCACTGTTTTAAATGTTTTGTTGAAGTACAGATTGGATCTATTGTGTCTCCATTATTATTTTTTTGGTTTTCAATTTGATGAAAATCAAGTTATCAGGTTGCTCTGGTATCATCTGGTATCGTTTGTTCTTCATAAACCTACCCTCATCATTCTCTGTCAGCCTTTTTTTTTTTTTTTTTTTTTTGCTTTATTCTTAACTGTACTTTTTCCTTGAGTTGCCTTCTGCTGTCCCCTCTCGCCCTGTCCCCAGGAAATAGCCACTACTTTAAGTTTTGGGTGGTTTTGAGGGGATGGGGAATGTTGAATACTGATTGGAAGAGGAATGTATTTTTCTTATGGATCCATGTAGTTCTGTATGCATTATTCAGCACATCTGTACACTCCTATACCGCGTTAGAGATTAAGAGGGGCTGGTTTTATTTTTCTTTATGACTAATCTACAAGTAGTTTTAATTTTTTTCCTGTCTTTGCAGTACTATTTTAAATATAATTAGATATTGCAGTTCTTTTGTTGTTGGTTATTTTGTTGTTTTTTTTTTTTTTCCTTTTTCATTTCATTTTTTCTCTCCAATTCTTGTATTATTAAACATGGTCAACATCTCTTGTATTCCCCAGATTTTCCTTTCTGTGGAATGTTCACAACAGGTGACAGGCAAAGTTAAAGCACATCACTGAGGGGAAGTGAGCAGACCCCGTAGTGCGACAGTAAAAGAGTGAAAGGCTTTATTCTACATTACAGCAGATTCAGATCCTTAAGAAGGATGGAATTTTTTCTTTTTTTTCCCTTTTTCTTTTTTTATTTCCTTCTTTTTCCCTCTTTCAGTTTCTCTCCTTTTTACTCTTTGTCTTTCTCTTTGTGGCTGCTGTAAATCTAGTGGGGAAGAGCCTTTCAAATGAAGAACTTAGCTTCATGTGAGCTGACTAGGGCATTCTGGGACACTTAAAATTCTTTAAAAGCTCGACTTTCTCAGAATTGCAATTAATCCTATGGCATAGAGAAAGGTCTCCGAATGGAAGGTCTGATTGCTCTTGGAAAGCTGAGAGGACACTTAAGAGTGTCTGTGAACACGGATCCTGACTGTGTTCCTGTTAGCTCAGACTCTTCATCTGCCACCAGTTCGAAATTCAGACTCCTAACTTCCATTGCTTTCTATTTTATTTTAAAAAAGAAAGCTTAAGTAAAGAAGTTGAATAGCCATAAGAAATAATATTTATTATGAAGTTGATTTAAATTCAGTAAATGCTTCGTAAATGAAACTAGATGTCTCTGTGAGTCTTTTAAATGCCATATCCAGGTTATTTGGCTGTCTTCTTGTGTGTTCTTCTTGTCTCTAAAATGGTATTTAATAACTTGTGGTGACAGCAAGAGGGGAGACAAAGGCTGGAAATTCAGGAAGGAAAGGAAAAACCCTGAATTCCTCAAAGGTGAATGAACAAACGTTTGTTACTGAGCCAAACAGTAAAATGAAAGTAAGTATACAGGGCTGCTCCGAAAGTAATGCCTCCTATTTTTATGATGATGGCAGAGATTGGTGGTGTGGCAGCAGAGGTTGCCCCTTCCCACCACTGTCCCGTTCCATGCTGTTGCCGTGTGACAGATGGCAGCAGAGGGGCACTCTGACACAATGGCGTCTGACATGGGAGTGCGGGTGGAGCAAAGGGGTGGAACTGAATTCCCCTATGTGGGAACAATGGCACTCACTGACATTCATCAACACTTGCTGAACGTTTCTGGAGACCAAGCAGTGGCTGTGAGCACAGGGAGGGGTGGGTGCTGCGTTTCAGCAGTGGTGGCAGCAGTCACCTCCAGTGGTGCAGGTTTTTACAAGCATGGCATGCAGGCTCTTACTTATTGCTGGTGAAAATGCATAGCTCGTGGTGGTGCCTATGTTGAAAAACAGTGTTTTGTAGCTGAGAATTTGCTCTAAGGGTGTTGTTGTACTCTTTGTATCTGTTGTAGTTTCCATGGAAATAAATAGGAGGCATTACTTTCAGAATGACCTACATAGAAATGCTTATGAAAATGCGTATGTGCTTAATGCTATATTAAACCTTAATGTCAGTAAAACCTGATGTGAGCACAAGTATTTTTGAAGGCATTTGTGCTCAGTCTTTCCCATTGTTCCTGCAGAGCATCACTTGAGTGTGAATTAAAGTAGTGGTTAAGGGTAGTGAAGCTTATTTCAGGTGGTATGTTGATTACATTTGTTTTTCTCACCCTCTCTGCCCTGATCAACCTCAAGTCTGGTGTTTTCATGGCTCCTGAATAGTATCTATTCTATTACTGTTTGGATTTTACTTTCGAAAGTAACTGGATAGAAGAAAGGGAATAGTCTCAGCTGCAGTATGTGACTGATAAGCCAAAGGGATTGGTAGTTGTGGACAATACCTTTTCTTTGAAAAATATTTTAAAAAAAAAAAAGTTAAAAATATATATATTGTGCCTTTAACAGAAAACTTTCTCTGATTTGAAAGGTAACGTTGTTAGCAAAAGATGAAACATTTAAAAATGTTTCTCTGTACTTCAGGGAGGTGTATCATACAAAGCGAATGCAGCATGTCATCACTGTGAAATGGACTGCAGACAGCAAATACATCCTGTGTGGCTCAGATGAGATGAATATTCGTCTGTGGAAGGCTAATGCTTCTGAAAAACTGGGAGTGGTAAGAGACTTGTTTCTTGGGTTTTGTTATCAAAACTGGTTAGTCTGTTCAGCTTCTAAAATCTTGTTTCTGAAGTGAAAATGTAGAATTGTGGTTTGACATTTGTATTTATTTTAAAACTAACATGGGCAGTACAGCCCGTTGTATTTACTGTGGCCTTTGATAAGATTGCATGCATTTTTATTGCTGCACAAAGTGATTTTAGTCTTGTTTAATTTTAATAATAATAATAATCAGTTCTAACTAATATAAAGTTTTCTCTCTTGGTGCTACATAGCTTTGCACTGGAAACAATAAATTCTGGTTTGCTGTACAAAAGTGGTTCCGCTGAAGCATCGAGTTACTACTTCTAAAAATTTTGACTTGCATGGTTCGTGTCCAGTTCATACTGTGATATGCATATGCATTGAAAAATGGATTACTGGCACCGATGCATAACTGAGATGGACGTTAACCTCTGGAGCTCTCAAGAATCAAGCGGGCGAGCTAGGCTGAAGTCCATTTAATTTGAGGTTGGGTTGGGTTGAAGCCTTCCTAGTAAGAGCCAACATTGCTCTAATCAGATGCGTGTCTTTCCAGTTACACTTTGTTCAGATGATTATATATTGGCAAAGCCTAAATGTTCTGTTACAGTTACCACTTGCATATATTCATCCTACAGTTGTCTTAAGGTATTGAGCGGCTCTGGAGAATGAATTGACACTTTGTCCACCGGGAGTAATGCCTTCACGTAGCTTTGTGTTGTTAGGGTACCTTGGAGGCGCTTACGCTGCGTTTTCTGAGCCCATCAGAAAAAACGTAGCTGTCAGTAACTATTGCTGGAATTCCTACTTGAGTTTGTGAAAGGCTGGGGGGGAGGAAAGGGACGCTGTAGTTGGGGGAAGAGTACTGTACTGCTGAAGGGACAGATGTGTTCCATAGCTGTAACTAGGGCTGCTGGTGTTGAAGCTCTGTCGAGTCGCTGTGTCTGCAGGGAGGGAAGTGGAGCTGGGAGGGGTGGTGGGTGACCAGGAGAGCTGAGAGCACTGGGGCTGCAGTGTGGCATGGGAAAGCCCATGAGCTGCTGTGCGCTGGGAAGGGCTGCGTATGGAGCAGCACAGCTAAACCAACGTGCTTGTCTTTAGCCATAGCTCACCAGAGGCATTCAGAAGTCTGGGTATTTTTCTCACCCTTGCTATTCAGCTATGGGAAAAAAGCCTTTGTAGCCTGTACAATACTTGTGGTTACAGGCTATTATTTAAGTTGGATTTCTTTAATGGGCTAACTCTCACTCTGTGTTTAGGATGCTATTTTTTTCTGTTCTGAACTGATTCTTGGGACTTTTCCAAGCAGTGCTGTAGTTAAACCCTTAATGTAAATATCAGGCTCATATTTGCGAATCCCAGGGACTTTACAAAGCTTGTTATGGGCTTTGCTTTTTGATTTAAGTTTTATGTTGAATTTGCTTAGCCAGTGCAGTATTGAGCAGAAATGTCACCTGTTTTTCTGTAGGCTCACAGGAACATCCTTTTCTTCTGTTTGTACGGTATTAGCTGAAATTTTCTTATTCACAGCCTTCATAGGTAGTACAGAAGGACCATTCTGTCTCTTAACATGCTGTTCTGGAACACAGTCATTTGTGGTATTTTTGCCACGCATCTTTATTCTGTACCCTTTTTGTGATGGGCAAGTGGATATAAAGAATGTCAAAAATGTAATTTTTCTATAGAATGATTGCTAATATTTTAAAATATAAACAGAAAATTCATTCTGTTGACTACTAGATGACATGGGCTCCTTCCTTATGAAAAAATAAGGATACTTTGCTCTGGAAAGGATGTGCAAAGTCAACTCCTCCTACATCACAGGGAAATTATGTACCAAAAGGACGACTTAGCTATTGTTCAGGTATTCAAGTAAATGTCTTTCTGCACTTTTTCTGTAGTATAAACATCAGTGAGCACTCACAAGGGATGAGGCTAAACAAGGCACTGCTGGGTTTGGCTGTCAGGTACTGGGCATGTTCTGTACATTAATACCCTTGTGTTCTTTGACCTGACTGAATCCTACACAAAATAGGCAGTTTCTATTTTTTTTGTTTTTAAGTACATTGCTGCTGCGTGACAGATCTCTTGAAGGCAATGCGTAGGGTTCAGTTCTTCTAATGTGGAATCATACGAATACAGGTTTTGTAGCTTGTGTGTTTAAGGGTTTGTAAGCATTTCTGGCTAAGATCTTTGGTCACCAGCTGTCAAGATGACGAAGTCAGTAGTTACCGTTAATGCAAAGGACAAGTTGCATGTTTTTTCCATTTTTTTTTTTTTTATCAGAAATGAAAGTCATCCCATCATTTAGAATACACAGCTTGTTACTTTGCGACATCAAAATACATTTTAGGAAAGCAAAACTATTCAGAACTACAGGAAGAACTTCAAAGGGACATAGTGAATTATGTAGAACTACTTTCATTTCACATGGATGGCACTAACGAACTTAAAAAGAGTTATGATGTGGTAAGAAGTGGTAATGTTTCACATTCCCATATCTCGTTGTTCTGGTTTCAGCCGGCAGGCCGGGAAACCCCACACAGCCGTTCACTCACCCCCCCCTCCTCCCAGCTGGGATGGGGGAGAGAGTCGAGAAATAAGGTAGAACTCGGGGGTTGAGATAAAAACTATTTCCTAACAGAAAGAGGAAAATAGAGTAAAATAACAGGAATGATAATTATATACAAAACAAGTGATTGTACAAAGCAATCGCTCACCGACCGCGACCGATGCTCAGCCAATCCCCAAGCAAACGGGCCCTCCCAGCTCACTTCCCTTCCTTATATCACATGATGTCATATGGTATGGAATATCCCTTTGGTCAGTTTGGGTCAGCTGCCCTGGTCCTGTCCCCTCCCAGTTCCCAGCTCCTTATGCCTTCTAACTGCTTCACTGGGGAACAAAATATGTCCTTGGCTGTGTTCAACACTGCCAGGTGTTATCAGTTTTGTTTCTCTTCTGAAAACAAAACATAGCTTCATACCAGACACTGTGAGAGAAGTAACTTCTGTTAGAAACTAAGACACTCGTGTGGAAATGCGTTCAGTCCTTATGTTGTTGAAGCCTTGAATTCAACGAGGTAGAATTTGAATATTAAATTAGTTACTGTCTGGAGCTGCTATAGTTCCTATAAAAATGTGTGGAAGCATGATGAAATTTTATTTTTGACATGTTTAGAGAGCAATCATTGCTATTAAGGCTTGGGGCGGAATCTTTACAGCTCATCACATTCTTGGATATGACTTGGGACTGTCCCTTGGATGCAGGCAGCAGTGCTAATCCTTGTCCATCCAGCTTGGTGCTTCCTGCCATTCTTAACATTGCGGGTGTTAATGGCTCCTTGTCAGATTCCACTGGTTTTCTTTAGCACCTGCTTTCTCTTTGTTAGAGGGCTGGTGTTCTTATCTTCATAGACATGTGCTTGCTCGGTTTATCAATGTCCAGTTCTTCCACAGTCTATGGCTATTTTTTGAACACTTCGAAAATTCAAACTGAACATTCAGTAATTCTGTCGGAAGTGTCAGAATGTGTCTTAAATGCTTAGTTGCTTGGTCTGCTGTTTTTCTTAGCTGAGAAGATTTGATTGAGTGACTCATCCAAAGGTCACTGTATTTCTGATATAATGCCAGCATCTTGTAATACGCTGTATTTTAAGAGGGATCTTTCTGGGTGGGGGTGGGTGGCAGCCAGGATCCTGCAAGAGAGAGAAAAGTGGCAATCGAACATTCTTTCCTTTGTTGAGCTTTTATTGCTTGTTTTCAGCATTGCTGAGTTCCAAGGGAGTTAGATTGAATACAGTATTTAGGTTGAGACTGATGAACATTAATCCAGTTGGAGAGTTGTACTTTCTGAACTGTGGCCACTCTAGCAGTCATCAGTTCTGACATGCATGTTTCTTTCGGTTTTTAATGTATTTGGCATTGCACTCATTATTTAAAATCAGTGAAACATTCAAGTAAGAATCCAAGACTCTGGAGGAGCCAGAGGCACGCTGTGTCTCCACTCCACTCACAGTGAAGTCTGCATGGCTAACAAAGCCCAGATCTTTCTGTTGAAGCTACTGCAGAAGTAACTTTAAAAAATCTGCAATGTTTTTATCTCATTTAATAAAAATGGTTTTGTTTTCCCAGTAACAGTCTGAAGGTGAATAGGGTTTACACTTCACAGGGTTTCTTTTTAAAGCAGGAAACATCTAGCTCTGGGTGTCCTGAAGTGAAAGACCTAATTTAAAAAGAGTTTTAAGATGCTGCAAACTGTTCAAATACTGTACATAAAACTTGATATGTTACACGTATGTGAGGCTTTTGTACCTGTGGTCTTGGAGAGGCTTGGGATTTTGGGGATTTTTTTGGATTTTTGTCTTTCAGAAGAAGAGTTTTCACTCAGCTGAGGCTCTTCTTAAGACTGAAAAAGCAATGGTAGAGTTGATAGAGTAAGTTTCAATTAATAAAATAGAATTCATGTAATTAATATAAAGAAAGGGATAGACTGCTTTTGTGTTTTTTTTCCTTTGAATCGTGTGAAAGCAGTGAGGCACCAGCAACACTTGGAGTTGCGTTGTTCTTCAGTTCACGTTAGAACGATTCTGCGCCTGCAGATGCTGCGTGTGATGGGTGTGCGTGTCGGGAGCGTTGCCTCTGTGGCTGATGGCTGCAGCGCTGGGCTCGGTTGTGTTTCCAGAGCAGTAGAGGATGAGACAGAGCACTGGACCATTGAAAACTTTATGCTTGGGAATGATTTGTATCTCAGTAAGTGTAAAACGAGTGTGAGGAGTGAGCGTAACAGAAGTGGAGCAGAGGTTTTCTGCTTTCTTACAAGATGCAGAAATAACAGCTTTTGAGTAAGGGCTGAAAAAGATTGGAGAAAGTGCAATTACACGTCTTGGTTTTGGTCTAGCAAAGTGCATTAGCAGGAGGGCATCAGAACTGTCCAAGTAATCGTATATCCTTTCAGTCTCCTCCTCGTATACGGTTCCATTTTGTGAGATGAGGCTGATAACAAGCAGTACCAGATATTGTGTGACATGGCATTCTTTTCAGAGTGATTTTCCGTTTGTGATTCAGTGCACATGTAGCTCCATCCCTTTAGCTACGGTTTTGTGCTCTTTGCTTCTACATCGCCTTCCTTTCTTGTTGTCCATTTAGATGTTAAGGAGCTGTAAGGTTTTGATTCAAGGAAATAATGAGTAGTAAACTTCATAGCAATAAATTTAAAAGAGTATTTTCAGCAGAGGAGTGGGAAAATTTTAAATAAGAGCAAGCTACAGTGTGGAAAATTGCTGGATGTGTTTGCATTCTAAAAATATGTTGCATCTGCACTCTATCTGCCCTAACCTAGAAGGGCAACCTGGCCAGGATAGATAAACGGCAATTTCATATCCTCTGCGGAATTAGAGGAAGCTAACAGTGTAGAGCTTTTCAATACTGCCCGCTACAACTGCAGGCACTTCAGAAAGGAGTGTGGCTTGCTAAAGGTGATCTTAGCTCTGCAGTCCGGGCTCTGGAAAAATGCTTACCTTCCTTCTGCACAGAGGGGTCGGGAAACAGCCAGCCTCTGTCACTGGAGGGAGGCCAGAGGCACAGGCAGTTTACTCAGGGACATATTTTCCTATTGCTGGCAACTTGCATTTAAGAGTTCTTCCCCCCCTTTTTCACTCGAGGTATTTGCTGCCTAGCAGCGCTCTTGTAGCGGTGCCGAGCAGCTGCCTTTCGTACACACGATTTCTGTCTTCCTCATGTAGAGAAAAAGTGGTGCATTCGCTTTAGGATGTATGGAAAAAGGATCCTACATCATCTCCGTGTGTGTCTTTCCCTCATAATGTCTCAGAAATACTAATTTTTTATGTCATAGAGTGTTGTAGTCCCTGTAAATGAAATCTGGAATCCTGCTACCTCGTGCTGCGTTCAGGGCATCTTCCCCAGCTGAAAGCAGTGTGGGAAGGGAAGCAATGCTGTTCTCTCCAGCTCTCTAGGATGGCCTTTGTAGAATGACTTGCAGGAGAGAAATTGGAACTCAGAGCCTTACTGCAGTCTGCTTTCTTGGCTCTCTAGTATTTTTGGTAAACAGAAACTTACCATTAATACAATTCTTCCTTTTTCTTTTTTCTTTTTTCTTTTTTTTTTTCCCTCTTGGCCATCGTGTAGATGCACAGCCTGGCACACAGGGCATTGGCTTTCAGTAGTTGGATGGGAAGACACCAGCTGGGTGCCTTTCTGTAAGCTATATTTCACGTAAAAATGGGAAGAGACTCGAGCATAACCACCGCTAAGTTAATTTCTTAAATAAGATATCCTGGATGTATCTTTAATTTACAGATTCACCTCTTGTCTGTAGATTCATCAAGGTTACACTAAATCAGCAGCAATTTGCTCTTCTTAAATTAAAGGCAAATCATTGAATTTAATTAAAATAAAAGCTCTTTAATTTGGATTATGCTGGCAGTTTTCTGCAGAGTGGGAACACCTGGGATTTATTGAGAGAGAACCAGCAATTGAGGCTGGCTCCCTGGAATGAATCTCACTAAAAAGAGACTGGTTTTATTGGGTTAGAATTGTAGAATTTGCTCACAATTAGAGAGGTTATGATAAATGTAAGTAAAACAGAAGGATTTCATTTTATGAATAAGTTGGTGTGGACAAACAGAGGCTAAGAGTATTACATCTTTGGTACCTGAATAAGAGTTTTGAGTGATGAGCAAACTGGCACCTGGTTTCTTTGTTGTCCCAAAGGAGAAACTTCGCCGTATTTTTCATCAATGCTTGCTTGCAGACCTCTCCTCTCTTTCTTTTTGTTATCCATTTAGATGTTAAGAAGCTGCAAGAAAGACATCTCTCACTGTCAGTGTTGTTAATGGTGGCTTAGATGTAATGTTAAACATGGATACAGTTTGTCTTTTTGGGGCAATACTAGCTCAGCTGCATCTCGTGTGTTTGTGATACTGAGGTATTTTTGGCTCTGTGATGAAAGCTGGAACTCCCTGGGTGCTGTATGGGCAAGGTGATCATTCAAATCTCATATATACAATGTGCTTCCTAATGGATCAAAGCTCTGGATAAGGTTTAGGGCCACGTAAAGATGTGTCTGTAAAGAAGTTCATGAAGACCATTCATTTATAGCATTTGTGCTTGCACTAGCGAGTGGTTGCAGTGCCTGCAAGTCTTTGTTGTGCAGCAGTTGTGTTGGTTAGGGGAACAGCAAGCTGATCAAAGAAGTTGTACTGTATCAGCCTTTTCTATTTTTTCCTTCTCTATAGCACATTAAAATCTTATTTTGGGGAGTTCGGTTACTTCTCTGAACTTTGAAATCACGATGATGTTTTGTGTTTGAGCAATGAGTTATCCCTGAGGTAGTAACTTTTAATATTTATTGTAATTCTTAAGTTTCTGTGCTTATAGCCATTTGCTAGAAAGAAGCCATTTGATTTAAAAGTTTAAACTCTAGTTAAGCCCCTGTTCTTTTGTTCACGTTGTTTCCTTCTAGCTTGCACCACGAGAGAAGGCAGCTATGAATTACAATCAGAAGCTGAAGGAGAAGTTCCAGCATCACCCGCAGATCAGACGCATAGCTCGGCACCGCCACTTGCCGAAAAGTATATTTTGCCAAATCAAGGAACAACGCATCATGAGAGAAGCTCGGCGGCGAAAGTATGTCTTCCTTTTCCAGCTTTGTTTTGTCTTTGTGTTAACAAAATGCATCACTGCAGTGCTGTGGCAGCAATGTGTGGGAGTGTCTAACACCCGAGCAGTGATCACGTTCCTCTGGTTTGGTTAACCTCTGATTGTAAGAAAAACACGGGCGAGTGCCAGTGGGCTCCCTGCTTCCCAAAAATTTTGGAAAGAACCACAATATTCTGTTAGTGTGACATGATGCAACGCCACAGTGGAAACAGAATGACGGGTTTTGGGGGATTGGTATGAGGACTTTGGGTTTTTTTTTTTTTTTAAAGCCAGACTCCAGGACAAATGTTTTCAGTCATCTGGATCATTGTCATGTTGGAGTATTGGAGCAGAAGGTGGCATACTTTATTTTAGCCATGAAATTAACAGTAAAAACAAAAAGTGATGGGTTTTAGTCATGTCTTTCGGCTGACTACAAACTTGAGCAGTAAATCATGCTAACGTGAACACCATGTAAGCTGTGCTTCCAAGAAAAGAGTCAAGTTGAAACTTTTAAATTAGCTGATTTGTAAGATACTTTCCAAGGAGACAATCCTTCTTCTCAAAGGAGGAAATATGTTGGTTTTGGTTAATGAAAGCAAAACTGTTACTATAATTTAATTTTCAGATGTCTTCACTAATAGCTTGAGGAAGAAGCTGGAGCTTGTTAAATCGTTTTGCCGACCACTAAACTATATTTTTCTGCTTTCTCTTTCTAGGGAATTGAATCGTCGTAAGCACAGCAAACCAGGATCTGTGCCAGTGGTGTCAGAGAAGAAGAAACATATCGTAGCAGTAGTGCAATAATTATTTTCACGTGTACAAAATGTCACAATGAAAGAAAGTGTCACTACTGAATGAATACAAAATTTGGTGGGCATTGGTAAGACAATGCATGGTTCTAGAGGGATTGTTTTTCTTCCAAGTGTCAGCTTGTTCTGATTTCTCTGCCTGCTTTGGTTAGTCGTAAGAAGTGGCCCTGTGATTCTTTATTACCAGTCTGATGTGGCTGCCCCAACTCTGTGTATTTCAGTGGAACTTGACCCTTCTGATAGAAGCAGACAGCTTGATCATTGATATAAGATATCAGGAGTTCAAATCCCGCTCCTTGGTACCATTCTACAAAAGAAGAATTAACTTCATTCAAATTTTTGAGAGGCAAATAACTATTCTTTGTATTAGAACCATAAAACCAATTGTCCTTACGCTGATTTCTAACAGAAATGTAATAAAATAAACAAGTGACCCTAAGGCAACGGAGTAGGTCTTGATTATTCCAACTGATAAATATTCTGCATTAAACTTATAACAGGACAATGTATTTTTTTCCTTTTATCTAAGAGGACCTCTGTGAAAACACATTTATGGTTTTCTGTCCTTAAATATTGTTATACGACTTGACAAGACTTCAAGGACTGTTAAAGTTACTAATATTAATAATGACGTAGTTGAATAAATATCTTTTTACCTTATTTAAAACCTCTAAAATCCGCATGGAAAGTGGCACAAATTGTGTAAAAGCCAGAAACATCTTTAGATGAGACTCATTATAAGCCTTGTATTTGAAGTTTATATTAAAAAAAAATAATAATAAAAGCTTTACATTTCTCAAGGTGTGTAGCCCAATGTGTGTGATTTTGTTTGTTTTGTCTGGGAAATGCTTTGCTTCTTTTCCAGTGGAATAGACTTAGCTTTCTGCTGGAGATACTAAGGTGCTCAGAAAGCTTCTGGAATTCAGTGGGACTGTTTTTCTTGCAGAAATGTGAGATATTTAATGACCATAAATGTTGCTTAGCATTTTTCCTACAAAAGGAGATTTTCCAGCCTTTATACTACTGTGTGCAGTCAGTAACTATACTTCTTCCTACTCTGTGAGTTTATGCATAAAAAGTAATTTATGAACTCAATTAGAATAACTTTGTAGTTTAACTTTTTTTTTCTCCCCCTCCAGAAATACCATTTTGAGTGCTTGCTTTTGTATAGCATCTTGTTACTATTTATCTACTGATCCTAACATCCATCTGTGTCTGTTGTTTTTACTTTTCCCCTTGTTTCTTCCAGCACTGTTTGGGCAAGGTTCCTGGATCATCATGATATGATTATGGCTGCTTGGTGATAAGAGGCCATAATGTATCTTTTACTCTCTGGATCACTTACCTTATGGGGCAATGCAGGAAGAGAAGCAGATCTGAAGAGCTATAAGTAGGATGATGAGGAGCAGTGGAACAGCTCAGGGAATAGACTGATGCTGGCACAATGCCTGCTGTACTAATACAGCGTGCTCTGTGCCAAATTGTTTATTTCCTTCCTGAAACATTGAGAAAATTGAGGGAGAAAGTGTGATCCACAGTATGGCTTGTGGAACAGCTGTAGTCAAGTCCTGAACAATTTGCAAAATTGGACAGATTTTCTGGAATTTAATTAGAATTTTCCAGCCTTGACTGTTTAGGCTGAGTTGGTGTCACTGGTTCTTGATGTATAAAGGCATGTTAACCTCTGGTGTGAACACGCCCTGCCACCTGGAGTTCTGGAGCCTTGGAGCAAAACTCTGAATGAAGCTGGAGAGGTTTCAGTTTGAAGTTAGGTTTGTCACAGCGTGTGACAGCATAGAGCTCTGCTGCATGGCAGGGCTGTGTCCAAAGCGTCTCGATGTTCAGAGTCCTTTCTGCGCTGTTGGTTTCAGATAGGGCCCCAGCTAGATGGATCAGGGTCTATTAAAACTGTTGCTAAGGAGATTGTATCAGCATCATACTGAAAAAAATAATTCTTGAAGGTAGCAAAGTGCTCAGAAGCTATTGTATTTGGATATGAATTCCTTTTCTTTTCCAAATTCAGCGAGTGTGGTATTGTACAGAGATCTCAGCCTTGCCATCAAGTGTATTCAGTTGGGGCACCTTCTCTTGACGTTCCAAGAAAAAATCTGTTTTTCAAAATCAAGTTTTTCTACGGCTGCTAGAAACACGTTATTTGTTAGAGCAGTAGGTGTGGGCTGGGCCTTTCTGGTAGGAAGTCGTGCAGAATTCTGCAGGTGGCGTTTGCGGTCTCTGTGCTCAGAGGAGCCCTGGCCATGGACGTGTACGCAGTGTGACTGGGTCTCCCCCTTCACTCACCAGTGGTACTTCCCTTAAATGTCCCCTAGTAAGTACTGCACATTCCATCCCTTATCCTTTAGGCAATAACCCCCTCAGTTTGTGCAGCTTTCTAGGGGATTTCCTGCCCTTGTTCTAGTGGGTTTTGCACCATCCTCATCCCCTTAACCATTCTCTTTTGGTTTTAGGACCAGGGTTTCAGTGTGCTCAGTTTTCGCTAATGGTTCTTCTAATCCTTGCCGTGTTTTTGTGTTTCATTTGCTTGACCTTAAACCAGGTAATTTAACACACAGCTATATGCAAGTATCTTTTTAGTGCCTTCTGATCCTATTTATTGGACCAATAATGGGACAGTTGGAGTAGAACTCATCTTGCTTAGTCTTAGAGGTCTGCAGTACTGATGTGGTGAACAGCTTTGCATTCCTAAGCTCCTCTTATACTTTGTGGAGATCAATAGATACTTGTAGGGAATGTTTCTCCCTTATTTTGAAACATTTGTGTTAAGATTTAAAGCTTCACGGTATTTTATAAGTAGCACTGGAATACTACAGCCAGCCAGCCACCTTGTGAGTATCCATCTAGATTTGGTCAGAATGGTGCACAGAGGTGATTAGGTTTAAGATGAGCAAAACCAATGGAAAGTGTTACGCACCTGGAAGTTCTTGTCAGCTGTTCGGCATCACAAAAGTCGAAAATCTTTGAAGGGAGATGAATGAGGTCTGTAACAGGACGAAGACGTTTCTGTGGATAACAGTTTGTGAGGAACTTGAAGAAGAGCTCAGTGTTGTACAGGAGAATGTGGGCTTTAATTAGGAATAAAAGACTTCTGTGCTCATGCGGGACTTTTAAGAAGATATGTGAAGAAAAATAGGACAAAATGAGATCATAGTTCAAGGCCAACTAAAAACAGTTGAAACTGGCATTCCTTATTATATTAAATTGAAAAAAATGCACGCTTCCTCTGAGTTGAAGATCATGTTCTTTAGAGACACAGTGAAACAAAGTTAAGAACTTGTTTTCACAGGTGATGAGCACTTACAGGTAACTCTGCCTTTAAGCAGAGCTGTTATTGCTAAGCACCTTGAAAATTTGATCTGGGATCTCTGTGGATCCTAGGACATGAAGCAGAAGATCTTGATTTTCATGGCTTTTCTTATATAGGTAAATGATGGTGTGCTTAGTGTTTTCATTTTGCCCAGGACTGGAGCAATTTCAGCAGATGCAAATGATTGCATTCCTAGAGGGTAGGCAGATACGATCAGGAGCTGGTAGCACATTGCATCATGGTTTCTACTCCTCAGGCTTGTGTGGGCAAGAACAAAGATCTTGCAGCAGACAGAAGAGCGTTGCTGATTATTAAGAAGATAAATGGATGGAGACGGTGTTTTGACCATCATTGTAAAAATGTCATTAAAGCAGCACGGAATGACAGAAAACCGCAGATTTAATATAGATTTGCTAGACATGCTGCACTCAGGTATTTATTAAAAGCCAACAATGTTTGTGCAGAATGGCATTATTTGAAAGTATGACTTTTTCCTGAGAACCCTATTGTAGAAAACTTTTTGTTTGGTGGCCTGAAGATGCCATGAATTTACAGAAGAGCACAGGAACGCTTGTTTGTGTGCTGGCGGGAGGTGGCGAGGGGTGGGAAATGGGTTACTTCTGCCTCCAGGGGCCGTGACCTCAGACACTTGTGTGCCCCGAGTCCCCTGGTTCCTGTGGTGATAGCCAAACCTCGCCACCAGCCGACCTTACCGCCCTGACTCTGGAGCACGTTTTCCCGGGTAGGTGGACAGAGGCACTTCCGTCATTATTCATTTCCCTTTTCTTTTACTTTGTCCTGCAAGAACAGTTGTTTGCCATTTTTTTTGTGCCTTGGGATCTAAGGTAGAGACTGAATAGCATCAGAGGATGAGATCACATCTGTGTATAATTGGCTTTGTCAGAGAGTTGCAGAGTTTCCACCAGTAAGGTTTTCTTTCTCTTCCCTTTTTGTTCTCGTCACATCTCTGCTTCCCTACAGAGCAGCCCAGAAATCCTCTATGGTCCTCACTGACTTTGTTCTATCATTTAACTTTTGCAAACCAGAAAA
Organism: Penelope pileata; assembly: GCA_013396635.1. NCBI lineage: Eukaryota > Metazoa > Chordata > Aves > Galliformes > Cracidae > Penelope > Penelope pileata. The sequence goes on from WBMW01006057.1 coordinate 191,122, forward strand.
CTGAAATACCTCTCCCATGAGGTTATTTCTACCAAATAATAGTACCTGGTTGAACATGACCCTGAATCCCTTCAAAATGAGGGTTGTTAAGCTCTGGAAGGCCGATGGTTGCTTTAATCATTATCAAATGCCTCCAAACCTACAGCGTGGGGCTTCTGGTGTGCACAGCATTTGGGATGTGTGAGGAGAAAGGAAATCTGGTATCAGAGGTGCCTGAAGGGTCAGGGGAAAGGAGAACCAAGAAGGGCTATGACCAGAACAAAGCAGGCTCTGCAAGGGGCCAACAGCGTGGGGCCTGGCATTCAGGAGCCAGGGAGCGTTGGGTCAGGTGGAAAGGGAAGGAGCGTGTCAGCAGCTTTCTCTCTCCGTGTGAGTAAAGGCAATAGGGAAAAATCCCACTCACATGCCATAAAGTACGTAAGGCAAAATAGCTAAAATGTGAACTTTTTTTTTTTTCCCCGCAAATGGGATAATCCAGCGTTTAAGTCCGAAGGCAAAAGATTCATTGGCTCAGCTGGATATCTAAAGGTATCATATTTATAGACCAGCTATTTCAGGAGTGGAGCCTGTGTTCTTTTGCATCACTTAAGGCAAAATATAACCTTGGCAAACAAAACCACTGGCAATATTTGCAGTTGCGTCATTCTCAAGTGAGTACTTAAAATCAGAAAATGTTAGGACATCTGTGATAAGCCACTGTTTTTACATAATCCTGTCAGTTACAGCTGTCTGGCGACTTCCGCACAATGTCTTGAACAGAAAATGTTTGCTATCAGAAGTTAAAGCACCATGGAGTAGGTAACTGGATTATGATATTGATGTCAAACTGTGGAATGAACTTAATACAGTAATTGCGTGTCTAAATGTGATTTGAAATTGAGGCTTCATCAGAAGGGTATTTTTCCCCCCTGGGAATAAAAAGAATGAAAACAGGAATCTGGCTCAGTGACAATTCTTTAAATTGTGGACAATGCGTAGTCATTTGTATCAGAAGACAAATACCTCTGTGGCTTTTGTGCCTTATTCTGTGGAGAGGCTTTCGTGGGAAGTGCCCCAGAATCAGATTTGCGCTGAGCTCCGTGCACTGAGGGAACATCACAGCGAGTTTTGGGCTGAGTTCAGCTGGGCAGTGGTCTCAGCGATGCGTGGGGGGGGCAGGCAATAGTAAAATGAGGCAGGACAGGTTAGAACTAAAAGCTCAAATAAATAGATGAAGAGTTTTATTAAAATGTTAGGTAACTTCATTCACGAGATGGGAAGAGCTGAAACAGTGTGCACTTAAATCTTTTGTTAAGACATACCTGAAGGAAGGAGCTGCGGATCAGCCACGTTGTTGTGTTATTGGGCTGTCTTCATCCAACCCACTTCTCATGTCATCAGGAGTGTAAGAGGCCAGCTGCCTTTAAGCTGTGCTAGCACAAGCCAACACCTTCAGGGTTTTCCAGATTTTCTTGCAAAACTGCTGCTGTAGTTACTGCTGTGCGGAGGTCAGCCCCTGGCTCTCCCGCCTTGGGGCGGCCGCAGCTCGTGTCCCACAGCACGGCAGCGTCACGTGCGTCACTTGTCTGGGAAGCACCCCTGCTGAAAGCAGTTTTCCACCCATTCCTTCCTGAGCACAGGTGTATGTTTAATGCATAGCTACAAAAGACTCCTCGCTTGCCGAGGGCGTTAGATTTCCCCGCTGGAGGCTAGCCATGGAAAAGCAAGGCTTTCCACTTGAGTCATTTCACATAGATGCAGTCATGCAAAAGTTTGTTAAGGGAGCTAATACAGAGCACTGCTCAAGGCTTTCCTCTTACAGAGCACTGTGACCATCTGAGGTGACGCTGATTTTCACTACCTTTGCTTTTTGCCTTTCTGACTTCAGAGTGTTTCATTCCTTTCTGGCGGTTCTTCAGCCACGCAGCTTTTAGGGGTGTCTCCAGGAGGCAGAGATCATCAGCCATGCCCAGGCCCAGGTCTCCACGCATGATGACCACAGAATTTCGCTGTCTTGAAGATCTCTCACCTCCAAAAACTGAAGACTATAAAATCCAATATGGTACATTCACTATTAACTCCAAACTAAGCGGTTGGAGATCTTGGCCCATCTTAATGAAAAAAACCCACATTTTTCTGGATATTGTACAACGACACTGAAAATTTTGAAGACATTTTTGAAAGCTTTTGAGTCAACAGAATCTAGGCTGCTTGGTATGTGACATTTGTTGCAGTTGTGCTTTTTTTGCTCTGCGCCCAGCCTGAAAATAAGGGCAGTGTAAGATCAGGCAGACAGAAACAGCCCGTTGTTGGTAAAGGCACCTGCGGATGCAGTGTTGTTGCAAATCCCATTCAGGGTAAGTGTGTAGGAGAGTTTTCTTGAGAAGGCTCTGATAAATGTCAGTTTTACAGCCACTAAAATTGTCTTTTGGGTAATTTTTTGAAGTCTTTTTTTCCACAGTGGAGTCATTCTGTTGTGATCAGTTCAAGATTTAGAGCACCATTTTCTGTTCCTTTTTGCTGCCTCCTCTGTGCAGATCTGAACTGTTTTATCCAACGCTGAGCCTCATAGTTCTTCATTTTGTAAGCTACTTTCGGCTTAATGCAAGATGATTTTCTCACAGTTGCTGTCTTATTCGAATTACCCAAATGTTTTTGTTTTTTTTTCCCAGATGACAGGGCAGTTTCAATATGCAATGAAAGTCTCTCTTCTATGTGTTGGCTTTTCTTGGATGACATTAACTTTTCCTCATTTGTTTTATTCATTCACTCTAGGTGTAATTAAAATCACCTGCAAGCTTTTGGGGGTTGGAAGACAACCCTCAGAAGCCGCGTTTTGCTGCCTGCTGGTGTGATTGTCTTTTCTTCACAACCATGTATTCCCTTTTGCCATTTCCAATGCCATTTTGCCACTGGCATCTGGGAGGTTCTGCTCTCCTGTCACTCTCTGAAGATGACACTCAGTCCCACTGCAGGCACCCACCTCTCCTTTTCCTAGCTATCAAAAAATAATAGAAAATTCCTAGTTCTACTCACATATGTTTTACTTAAGATCCTCAAAATTTGTTCACGTCAAAGCTGAAAATTATGCCTATCAATGTGGAAAACTTGTTTTTTTTTAAGATTTGACATTTACATTCCATTAATTTACACGATAATTTTTCGATTTTCTTCTGCAACCATTTGCTTTATGCTTATTTTCACAATGGCAACACACATGCTATATTCCCTGTCAGCACAGGCAACTTACATGCCAAATGAACACAGCTTTCTGCAGATTAGAAGCTGGTGTGCCTGTGTTTTTTCTTAAAACTGGTCGGTTCTTGCCATCAACAGGTGACTGCCTTGTCAAAGTTGGATGAGCCTTTCATCAGCGCTGCCCTGTGAGCAAATTCCAGGTTTGGTCTGCAATTACCTGTCCCCACTGTCCCGTTCTCCCATCCATGTCGTTGGGGTGTGCTGCTCTGGGTGAGGTTCTGCAGGCTGCTTTGGGAGGTGGATTCATGACATGGCAGCACAGGGAGGTTCTCACCCTCACCTGGTGCCGTGCCCCGTGTGCCCGTGCCATTTCTCGGCGTCGCATGCACCCGTCGGGCCCGCTGCGCGGTGTCACTCGGTCGGTGCGACTCGCTCCTTCCCTCCAGCTGGGGAACCTGAGTAGTTCATGATTTTATTATTGTTCTTCAATTTGATACAATCTGTTCCTGACCATCTGTACCCACTCACGCTGAGAATATCAATACTGTAATTTTCCATCTCCCTCGTAACTTGAGCTGATTCTTCCAGCTTGCAGCACTGTATGTCCATGCCAGAAGCTTGTGCGTAGCGTGGCGTGGCTTGGAGCAGCAGCTACCTCAAGGCTTGAGCTTCCTGCAGGATTGGACTGGTGCTTGGTGCGCAGATTCGTTTGGGACTATCCGTTGATCCAAGGATTTGAGATGGAAATTGTCATGGAGACAAAGCGAAGGCTTAGCCAGTAATATTTCTGAAGAGGGAGGTGGTCAGCCTTGCCTCCAGCTCCCATGGGTGAAGAATCGGGAGAGAAATTTCTGTCTGACCTCTGTCGCTGATGCTCCCAGTCCAGAGAGATCCATCAGGAGCTTACACCATCCCGCTGACGTAACTGGATCAGTCTCCTAAGCAACCCCAACAGAGCAAGGTACTGGTCCCAGAAATGGGGAAAATGGGCTTTTGCCTCTGTGTGTGTGGGGGGTGTGTATTCAGCACAACGCTGGCAATTTATATTTTAGTCTACCCAGAATTAAGCAGGTTAAATTAGCTTTTCCTCTATTTGTTCATAGCTGGTGCTTAGAGGATTTTGAAAATCCTATTCTCAGCCATCAGCTAATTTCATTTACATTGAAAATACTACAACTGTTACGTGTTGTCTGGTAGACTGTTTTGTCATTGTTTTTTTAAATACTTCTTTCTTCACATAACGTTTTGAAGTAAAACACTTCTAAATGGTATGGGATTAGAAATCTGATAAATTGGGTACTTTGAGTATTTTCTTAATCCTTCATATCCTGCACATTCCTACATTTGTGTGTCTGTGAGAGAGAGAATACGAGGGAGAATGAAGATGCATAATGGACTACAGTGAGAGGTTTCAGTGATGCTATAAACCACAGGAGCAAGGCTCAGATAGTTTATGGTCCAGTTAACAGAAACTCTCAATAGAATTATATCTCTATAAATCAAATTTTGTCTGTTGCTTATTTTCTATATGTGGTTCTGACTCATGAATCTATGCCCTGTAGAAATCTCTATTCCTTCTTGAGTCATGCAAATGTTGCTTCCTATCACCCCAGATCTTGCTTTCTCCAATGATTAGCCCCGTTGCACCCTGCCCTGTTGTCATGTAGTTTTTACTTCATGTAACGTCATCATTTGAGGGGGGAAAAATTTGTTGATTTTTTTTTTTTAATTTCAAAAATTATGTAGGATTCATTGTACCAAAAATGGAGAAGTGCAAGAGGCAATCAGAACAAATTAAATGGAACAAAATAGGGGGAAAAAAAGTTGATACAAATAAAACCAGACTATTTTATGCTACTCTGAGGATGAAGGTCTGAATGCAGCAAAGCATCACTGAGAAGCACGCGTAGGTGTAAAGGGACAGCGCATGTCTCCATAGGAAATGCTTTAGTCAGGTCATGAACAGGCCAGCCTTTTCCTCTATAAGCTCTTTTGTGAAAGCGTGAAGTAGAGCTGAGACATCTTTGCACGTGCTTCTCAGCCTTTGTACCAATACAAGAAAAAACACGACCTAAAGCAACGTAGTTAGACAGTTGCTAGACGCTAAATTGTGGCAAGATAGGCTGCAGGGACACAGCAGGTGAAAGCCTGAGATGCTACACTGGGTGGACAAAGTCACAGGAGGCAACTTTCTAGCTGGGAATGACAGACTGTTCCTTCTGCGAGAAGCAAGTAGCCCTGTGCCCAAGCATCCTCCTGGCTGTCAGGATGTGAGTCACCAGCGCTGTCCGTGGCTGTCATGCAGTCATCTGCTACTGTGGGTCAGAGGCAGCACTTCAGTTTTTATACATTATGCTTCATCTGCTGAAGGAGATAAAGGATTTAACAACTTCTGTTTTCTTCTGTAAGAGAAATGCTGAGTTGTTGGCCGAGGGAAGTGCTAGCAAAATCTGGCTGCCCATCTTGGAAGGATGTTGCTCAATGCTCTGCTGCAGACAGTGCCCTACATTTTGTATTCAGGAGGGTTGTCTTTGAAGCCAGATGAAACGCCGTGTCTGTTGGTCAGTGTCTGCTTTGCTGGGTAGGCTCACCAAAAGGCACTGGCAAAGCATGTGGCCTGGCAACTGGATTCATGATCTGTATGGGCAGTGAAAGCAAGCAGGGAAATCGCTGTGTCAGTGGTGTAAATCATTATTTTCTCAGAGAAGGCAGGCAATTTGTTTCATTAAAATTAGATGGCAAGAAGAGGAACCGGTTTTTGAAATAAGTAGCAACGCCTTTTCTTTTTAATACCATTTCTGGTGTTTCCATACCCATTTTTCTACACCTTTTACAACTGAGGTTTGCACATGGGTATGTTACAGGCTCTGTGGTTTTTGAACTGCTGACAGCCACTAATGCTTTTTACAACGATGGTGTGTGGGGGATGAATACTTCAGAAATCCATAGCGTCACCAACCAAACGCCAACAGTCATTATTGATGGTTTCTTCACTGCTATCCTTGGAAGCAGCTGGCACGGGAGCATACACTCACAGAAAGGTAACCAATCATCAGAATGGCTCATACATTAAACAAACACAGGGAAGAAAGCAGAACTAGAGGAAAAATAACTAGAAGAATGTATTTGTATATTTACTGCCAATACATCAGAGGAGAATAAAAAAGTTTATTTCTCTACCCTCTACTACTGAGAGAAGTACGACAGTAATGAGACCATCACAGTAAGGACAGGACTGTGCTTCTGAAGGGATTGCATACATCGGAACCCAGCTGCAGCTGCATACATTCTTGCTGTTGCACATGCAACAGGTTTATGGCCTCCCTAAATTCATATGTACAACAAATTCAGTCTAGATGCTAGAAAGCTTCAATGCTTGCTCATTTTGCTCTGTGGGGAGAGCACAGAAATTTGTTGTGGATTCCTCCACGTGCAGAAGCAGAGCTGAGGCTGGGAAGCCTTTCTGTGCAATGTATCCTGTTTTAGCTCGTTTGGCACAGCAAGTCTGTAGCATTAGCCTGAATCGTAGCATGTTGCTTCATTAAATACAGGCTATGTAGCAGTTTTAACTCAGTGTTGTGTACTTTCTAGGTGTTAGGGTAGTTACTGGCCCTGTTCTTTTCCTTTCCAAGTCATACAAACCCTGCTTTTAAAAGTACCATCCGCTAATTTTACAGTAGATATAGTCCCTTTTAAAAAAGACAAGCCAGGCTTTAACAGCCGACAGCCTGAAGTACCATCTCATTCCTTGCATGCTAAGACTGAAGTAAGTCCCTTTATATTCAAAGGAAACTCACATTTTATACATTTTATATTGATGTGCCTTTCTGGAATGCAAGGAGAAATATCAGAGATTTGCTCACTTTTTATTACCTCTTCCCCTCCATCCCTTCCTTCTCAAGACAATTCTTCATACAGCTTTTTTTCCCCCTGTCCACTGTGAAAATTTCTTCCACGTCACTCTCATGAGGAAAAGCTGGGAATAAAAGTAAAAACACGAAGTGGGCATCTGTTAATGTTTTAACTATCTCTTTGCTGTCTGTCAGCAAACCCAGGACATACTTTCACTGTAATTTGTATGAGACTGTATACAGGGGAAGCTAACAGTTGCACTCAAAGAGCACATATTTTCTTAGAGTAATATTGTGAGTAAAAATAGACAAGCTTTTTTGCAAATAAATCCCTTTTCAGAATGTTTTGCTTTCCTACTTATTAGGAAATTATTAGGAATATAATTATATGAATGTAGCTAGTGAATGGACCTTGTTTTAATTATACTTGTGCTTTTAAGCATGGCAGGATCCTGCTCTGGAGAGCAGAACACAAAGCAGGCATTGTAGTGTTACCACACATTTGCTGACTCTAATTTGGCTTAATGCAGTTTTTTCCTTAGCCTAGTAAAATGCCAGAGTTGATTAATGTTGATTAATATCATTCTTCATAAACTTCTCATGCTGCACAGCATGATTTTATCTGAGGTATGTCAACTAGTATCAAGGGGAGCTTTTTCTGGAAAACAGTATTTGAAAGTGTCAAATAAGTGCTAATGATCTCAATACATGAGAAATAAATTGTTGTCCAACTAGACATCAGCTTTTGTCATTCTAGAGCCTTTGCCTCTGGGGTATACAGGGAATTTCCACAAAATATTGGTTCCTTACTTCAGGTAGTGGAGCTAAAATTGTAATGAAAGACTTTTTGTTTAAATAACAAAAATGCCTTGTACCTTTATGCTTCTAGAAGCAGTGTAGCAGTGCTACCACTTCTGCCTTTATCTATTATTTGAATTAATTAAACTTCATGATTAATTTTGTGGTCGTTTGACAGATGTGAAGCCTAGATAGGTACATTTCTAGATAGAAAGTACCATATGCTAAGCTTTAATTATCATCCCTCTCAGGCAAGTTTTCATTATCAAAGCTGCTATATTCCAGGTCTGTGAGAATTAACCTTAGTTGAAAATCCAAAGAGCTACAGCCCAGCTGGCTTTGGGTTTTGAGGAAAGTGAGCAAAGTCAAACCAGTGTTTTCTGTCTCTTGTCAACAGAGAGACCACAACTTAAAGTGAGTGCAATGAGTGAAGGACCATGGTAAAAAAACATAGAATCATAGAATGGTTTGACTTGGAAGGAAAATGAGAGACCACCCAGCCTCAACCCCTGCCATGGGCAGGGCTGCCACCCACTGGGTCAGGCTGCCCAGGGCCCATCCAACCTGGCCTTGAGCACCTCCAGGGATGGGGCACCCACAGCTCTGGGCAGCTGTGCCAGGGCCTCACCGCCCTCTGAGTAAAGAATTTCCTCCTAAAATCTAATCTAAGTCTCCCCTCTTTTAGTTTAAAACCATTCCCCCTTGTCCTGTCACCCCATGCCCTTGTAAAATGTCCCTCCCTAGCTTTCCTGTAGGCCCCTTTAGGTACTGGGATGCCGCAATGAGGTCTCTGCAGAGCCTTCTCTTCTCCAGGCTGAACAAGCCCAGCTCCCTCAGCCTTTCTTTGTAGGAGAGGTGCTCCAGCCCTCTGAGCATCCCCATGGCTCCAGCAGTTCCAGGTCCCTCTTGTGCTGGAGGCTGCAGAGCTGGATATAAAGGACTGTTTTTGCATGGACGGATGTTCCCTTCTCTGTTGAACAGACACACTGCACCTTTAGACTTCCAGAGCTTGTGATACTGTGGAAAAATTTCAGTAGTTCTCCTCCAGCAATATCCTTCAGCCTACAGAATCATCTCTCTTTACTTTTTTTCAAGAATCACTTTAATCCCATCTTGTGATATTGTCTGTGAAACAAATAGTAATTTTCCATTTATTTCATGTTGCTTATTTATCTGGCTGCTATCTTCTCATTTCAACCCACTGTGTTTACGTGAGTTACCCAACAGTTGCATTTTGTCTATGGTTCTCTGAGTTTTTGGTGGCAACAGGCTGTACTCTGTGCTATTTTTTCTACAAATATTTAGGACACTACAGTCCTCATACGTGACTAGACTTTCTAAGAATTACTGTAGTAAGTCAGGATATTATTATGACTCTTAATAATGGATAATGAATTTAGAGACGGAATCTCATAGTAGACATTAAAAAAAAACCCACAACTTTGTTTCTATCTTGTATAGAATCAGAAGATTCAGGACTTTCAAGCTGCCACTACAATGGGGATGAATACATACCTGAGATCTGGTACAGAATAGTCTGTATCAACTCTGAAGGACAGTCTTATTACTCAAGGGAAAAAAAAAATCTTGCGGTATTTAAGAATATGGATGTTTCTTCTGAAGCAGTTTGGGATTTAGAAATATAGCAGGGGGCAGGGATTAGAAGGCAGCAAACAGGCAAGGCAATGCTGTGTGCATACATTATAGGAATGTGTGATGAAGTCCTAAGCACCTCCGGTGCCAAAGTGAGCATGTGCTTTATGCACTGAATAGCACTGAAATGCTCAATATTGCTGATCTTGAAACGTGCAGTAACTGAAAATCCCAAACATTTAAAAAGAAACCAAGTTGGGGACAATTTTTAATGCTACTGAAGGGTCCGTGAGGGATCAATAAAAATAGACTTTCGTATGGCTTTAGTATGACTTTTTAAAATCATCTGGACAAATGTTAGACTGTTGGAAACAAAATCCCTGACTTAGTACTATTGTGGTCTTCTAGAGCACTGGAATTCACTTACTGCCCAGTTAATTGGGAACAGTGATGGTACAGGTCAAGAATTGAACAGGATCAGATTGCCTGCACTTTTCTCATTACGAGGAATTTTTAGGTTTTTTCAAAAAATCCTCCTTTGAGCCTCAACTGACTAACTGAACAACAATGAAAATCAAAATGTCAAATTCTGGCAGAAAATATTGAGTGAGTTTAAGATTTATAGAATCTTAGATGTTCACCCATACCTTTACCTCAGCATATTGTATGTCATACTTAATTCAGCGTTTCAAGCTAACTATTTAATCAGAACTGCGGACACGAGACGCGATAAAGCTATTAGAAGTGATCGTATTTAAGATTTTATGAATTGTTTGCATTTGCTCTGGACAAAACACTGCAAACCCTACAAATCATGTCATTCGAGTATCCCATTCAGAAAACAATCAGCTTTCGGCTGCCTGTGCTGCCCGCCCTGCAGCCACGTGTTTTCTCACAGCTTGGGAATCAGCTTCTCGCTCCACTGAGAGGAGGCAAACAATGCCCCATCACCCAAGCTGATTTAGGAATAAGGTCAAAACCCCTCTGTACGCCCAGCAACCACCGCAATGCCCATGGTGGGTCCACAGCCCTCTAATCCAAAATATCCACCGTTCTTCAAGTTGCTTACGGGGAAGTATCCAACTGAGAGAATAAATTGCATGGATCAGTAAAAAGTTTTGTATAAGCAGAATCGTCCTGGAGGAAATCAAATGGAAATGCAGGCAATGTTATATGATATTATTAGCTTCCTCAATGTAGACAGAGGAAAGCTGGGAAAGGTCCAAGACAGCACCAGCAAACCAGTCAACGACGGTTTGATTACGCTTTGTGTAGGACCTGGAATCACAGACTGTTTCAGCGTAGTTTTGTCCTTCCACAGCAGGAATCTGGGGAATCCCTTGCAAAAAGCCTCCAGGAAGAGTCCTGTAGGATGCATCTCTTCCTGGGTCTCATTTGATCCAGCAAGAGTCCGAGTGCTGAAGGTTTTCAGTCAAGAATGTTTTTCATTTTCTCCATTCCCTGATCCAAGACAGAACAGTTATAAGTCCCTTTCATGTCAGCTATATAAAGATGTCTTCCAGATGAGTCTTTCAGCCTGGGACAAAAATAATGGCAAGAGTAAGTTCCACTGGCATGCTCCTTTACACAAAATATTATAAAGCCGAAGTTAGCTTCACCTTTTCAGGAAGGAATTACACTTAGCATGCTTGAACAAGGAACCTACCAACCCATTGACTCTTGTGGCTGCTATGAGGAAGGAAATGGGAATAAGCGTAATGAGACCCTTAGTGAAAGATACTTTGCGGTCACATATATAAAATCAGGTTAAAATACTGCCGTTTCCCTGGGAACCCCTCAGCTGACAGAACTGGGAAAGAACAGAAGAAAAATGGGTATCAAAACACTTCCATTAATAACCCTGCTGGTACCAGTACATTAAGAAAACTTACAGAAGCCACCAAAAGAAAGTACTTCTGATATGTGATGGAAGTGCATTTTCAGTTGCAGATTATACAAGGGAAAAACAATTCCAACAGAAGAATGTAAAGTGAATCTTGTTTTTCCGAGGAAGCAGTGAATTCAGAACAAGAGCTGAAATGAAGGAAGGGCAGGTACCTGGAGACGCGACCCCTGGAAGCGAGGGCCAGAGTCTGCAGACATTTTACTGCTGAGGAACTACACACTAACAATCCTTAGAAATAAGTTTCAGAAACAATCATGCTAAAAAATAATTATTTATCTGGTTGGTTGATTGTAGATTATTATTGACACAATTACTCTGGAGTAAGTAGGGAAGTTTGCTCTGAGTACAGTTTCATCAATACGTCAGCTGGGTAATGTAAATACAAGTAACAGCATGAGACAATTCTCCGCAAGCTGACAGGAACATGAACAAATAGCGTTTCTATTTAATTGCAGGAAAACGCGAGGAGTGATAGGTGGAGCTGATGAGAAAAAGGGAATGTAGCAGGACGGAAAGGTCAAGCAGAGCCATTTCTTCAGTGAGTCACAGGATGTCTTCTGCTCTGAATCTGCTCCATCCTTCCAAAGCAAATAACCAGATAATATGCGGGGATTACAGCTCCCGTCCCTGGGTTTGTTTATAGCTGCATGCTTAGTGGTACAGGATTTAGTGGGAATAGAGCAAATGGTAAAGAGAAAAGAAAGTTCTTGAAATTCCACACTCAAGAGCAGGTATTTGTGATTTGTGGATGAAAAATGAAAGGCATGTTGAAATGATTCCAGCAGCAGGCACTGTAAACCCAAGAAGTTCAAAGGTAACTTTGTGTCGAAAGGAAATGGGGCTGAATGAAACCAGGCAAGGGGAACTGTAGCCAAGTCTTACAACAACAGCTGTGATCACAGCACCGTTGGTGTTTACGTTTGGGACACAGCATAAACTATTTTTAAAACAGCTGTATAACCTGGCAGAGAGGTTGCTTTAAAGTGGTCCTCTCACTTCTTTTTAATTATTCTTAGAAGAGAATGAGTGATTTCCTCACTTCCCCAGGATAAACTGTGGTATCCCGAAGGGATCAGTCCAGTTTGTTTTTCCATTCAACATTTGCGGATTGATCAGGACTGTGCTATCTTTGGTAACCTGATGACCCAGACGCGTACATTCCCTCCTCTTTTTGACTTGGATGCTGGATTTATCTAGTGCCTGGAAGAAAGGAGGAACTGGGTGGGAGCCAGCTGGCCGGAGTCCAGCTGGAAAGGTGAAGGTGATGTTGACTGGAAGAGCAGAATGCTTTGAGGGCTTGATGAAAATCACACAATTTATTTTATATGGGTATCTGCTCAGATACAGCATGCTCAGTTTTCTCTTCCGTGGTTTGTGCAGAGTAACAGCCTAACAAACATAATGAGAGGCTGCATTCAGAAACAGAACCGGCTCCTTTCAGCTAAAGGTGCCAATGACATTTTTTTGGACAAAAATAAAATTTGATGAATATACGCGCATGACGGATTATTGTCAAGACGTGCTTTAGCACAGCCAGCCTGTCATGCTCATTTGGTGCTGTTCCTCCAGAGCCTGCCTTCCCAAAGAACGTCTTTAGCACAACATCGCAGGCAGAACTTTTAGTCAGTGAGACTACTTCCTAGAAAATATTCTTTGAGGAAATACTGCTAATGAGGACCGTGATGCTTTCAGGAAGATTTTTGTTATCAGGCCTTTGCACTTGGTTGTGAGCTGATGGTAGAAACAGTGCCAGCTCCAGAAACATGCAATCTGCGTCGGAGATATCAAACTGTCCAAACTAAACCATACAAAGCCACTTCGTTGTTGCTCCATACTCCAACACCACAACTGCAGCCGATGCCAGATAGGAGTTATGTCTCCTGACGTGAGACAGCCGCAAGCAGGTCTCTGCCGTCTATAAACAGACTGAAACCCCACAGACATGGATACAACTGGTTCTTCACTGTTCTCAGACAGGTTATTTCCCACTTACTGGGGCTGGGCAGCATTTTTTGCACTGCACGAATCCCTTTCCAGAAATTGTTTCTTGCCATCAGAGTGAGAGCTCAGGTACGGGGATCTGCTCCCCTGGAGGGCTGTCAGACGGGGGTGGGGCAGCGCTCACCTCCCCGCGGGGCCTCCGAGCGCTGGGGGCCGCGGTGGCTGAGCAGGGCCCGGCAGTGCCAGGCCGCGGCGGCGCCAGGCCGGGCCCCACCTGTGGCGGGCGGCTCCCTGGGCCGGGCCCGGCCCG
>WBMW01006057.1:205694-252504 GCA_013396635.1 Penelope pileata
CCGCCCCGCGCGGCTGCTGCGGGCGGAGGGGTCGCGCCGCTGCCCGAGCCCGGCCGGGAGCTGTCCGCGCCCCGTGGTGCTGACCCGTGCCGGCTGCGGAGCAGCGCTCTGCTCGCTTCGGTGTCTCCGCTGTTAGGGACGCCGCGAGGCGCCGAGCGCTTCTGTCCGTAGCAAAGCCCGGCAAGTTACAGCGGGTGGATGGGTGCCGTGCCGCGGATGTGCCGGCTGCGCGGCCCTTTGAGCTGCCAGCCGCCCCGCAGCCTGCTTCCAAGGTTCGCTGCGTTATCGTTAGCATCCGAACGAAAACTTACACTGTAGTTATGGCTTCTGTGGCAGCTACTGAGCGGTGCGATGGTCTAAACCACGTACGTCTGCTCAAAGAGATGTTCTGTTGGGCAAACATCTTGAAGAACGACACCGTAACATGAGCACTGGAAATAAAGTGCCATTCCCAGTTTAGTCACTAAGTACCTTTCAGTCTAACACTGTTCCGTTGGCTTGCTGTTGTGGCACTTGTTTTAAAGCAACTTGAGTTCTTTGCATTTCTAAGTGGTGTGGTGTATCAGAATAAATGCAAATTTCTGTCTAAAATCTCTGCATTCAGAAAAGTCATTAACAAAGAAGGAAAGTTATTCAAGTTGCAATTTAAACACGTGATACCAGCATTGCAGCTTTTAAGAAAGCTCCCGGCAACTTTTGTTATAGACTTCAGTGTCTGTGATCTCAGTGCAGTGCTTGGATCAGTTTGAGCTGTTCAGCTTACAAATGAAAAATGAACCGTTCACAATCTTGGAAGCAGATAATCAACAAAAGAAAGGACTTCATCATAATCTAAAGACCAACTCAAAACTTCTGGTGGGGTTTAGGCTCTCATTATGTCTCACTGAAGTTTCCTCTTGATTTCTGTGTGAGCTGCGATGGAAATGGCTTGAAGTTCATACACAAAGGATAGCCTGAAACAGGCTCTTATGAAAATGTTGTTGGTGGTGGAATTTGGACAGATGGGCCATGATATTTTATAGGATACCGAGAAGTGATCTGGTGTCAGATGAATAAGTCACCAGTTTCATTTTTCTTCAAATGGAGGGGCTCCTTGATCCATCGGGTATGTGTTTATTCTGAAAATAGGTTTATTAAACACAGCCCTCTACCAGCCATACAAGAGCGTGTTCTGCATTTTTAGATAGGTATTACTGAGCTTAATTCTCTTGACAGATGTTTTCCTTCTGTCAAGAGGAGAGAAGGAAGGAGAAAGAAAAAAACCCCGTATTTAGATGAATGAACCACTGTTATTGCATATAGATAAATATAGAGCTAAATCCTGCAGTCTTTGTTCAAGTGTAATTCTCCTCGAAGGCAAGCTCCTTTTGAAGTGGAAGGTATTTTTGTCTGACTAAGCAATAAAATTGTGTCATTTCATTCCATGGAGGAATATGGGAGGATAAAAAAAGATGATTGAAACAAAAGTTGACACCTAGAGATATTAGCACAAGAGCTGTTCAAACGTTGTAGAAAGGGACGAGCACAGATTTTCTCTAAATTTTAGATAATTTATGGTGATTGAGTGCCAGTGTGAATGGCTAGTCCCTGGGCTCTACTTGCTTTCTCCATTCTATTTCTATTTTGTGCTTTTGAATTTCTTATGCTGTGCCCATCACTGTGGTATTTGAGCATCTTCCAAAAGTGCATTAAGTAGTGTGACTCACATCTGTAATGTGGACTATTTATTTTTTTCCTTTCTCTCCCTGGGGTAAATATGTGTGGATTTAAAATAGATACATATCTTCTTTTCCTTATGCTTGCTTTACTCTTTTCAGAGACAAGAAACGCAGATGGTATTGAGTTGTAATCTGTAGCAGCTAATAGTGATCAGGTCAGCATGAATTCCTGCCAGGATTTGCTGGAACATGTTGGCATGTAAAACTGAAGCTTTCCAGATTTGCTCTTTCCTTTGGCCTGGTTTGCTGTGTGAAATATGCCCAGCTACAGTTGTGCGCTGTGCTCCTGCGGTGGAGCTTCCGCGCTTGAAGGAGGACAGGCGGCAAACTGCTGCTCTGACTGCCTCTCCTTTGGAACTGCTGGGATCCTTGGAGTGTGTTTCGAATGCCACATCCTGGGAAGGTGTCTCTGTGACAAAGTTCCTGTTCATGTGTTTTCCATGGTATTTACTGTGCATAATGCATGACATTCAGAGAAAGTAAACCTCTGTCTGTACACTGAATCTAAGTCCTTCTCTCTTGGTATAGAAATATGTAAATATTTTCAACTTCTGTCTTTGTGGGTGTTTTAATTTCTTGGATATCGTGTAGAATGTAAGAGCTTTTCCTTTACATTTTGCGCATCCTTCCTTTCATAACTTCTAGTTTTGTGTGTGCTTTAGGTCACGCGTTCCCTCTATATGGATTGCTTTATGAGATCCGCACTGTGCTTTTGTACTTTTCATTCGTACTTTATTTCTCTATCAAAGGATGCACACTGAAAAAATGCTTGCAGAAGCTGCTGGGATGCTGACATTATGTGTAAAGGTTCAGTCTCAGCCCATGTGGTGTGCATGTGCACTGATCGGTGTGCAGGACCATGAGTTCCCTGCTCCTTTACCCAACTATTCTAAAAGTAAGGTAATATGCTCTCCTTGTAGGGTTGCAGTCACAGCTCTGACAATGTACCCTTTTCAGCTTTCTGGGGGCATGGACAGTTTGGCCCAGTAGAAGGCAAGCTTTCTCAATAGAAATTTCATTGTGAAATCAGCCAACTTTTCATACATTTCCAAGGTATCACCTCCATTTACTGTAAGGCCGTTATAAGAGATCTCTCACTGTATGATAGCATGGCTTGGCTTGGAAGGGACCTCAGGGATCATCGAGTTCCAACCACCATGCGGCAGGCAGGGCTGCCAACTGCTAGATAAAGTACCAGATCAGGCTGCCCAGGGCCCCATCCAACCTGGCCCTGAACACCTCCAGGGATGGGGCAAACACAGCCTCTCTGGGCAGCCTGTGCCAGCACCTCACCACCTGTATGTGCATGTGACCAGGATCAGCTGGGATTGCCATCATTTTTATCCAGGGAGAGAGGACGAATGGAAACACAGCAGGTTAGATGGAGAATTTGGGCTCTCTGTTTGCCACCCGATCAGGTCCTCAGTCGGCCCTGGGAGGGTGCGGATGGCTGCGGCCTTGTGTGTGCTTTGTTGCTGTGTCCGTGGTTGCACAGCCAGATAATAAATGACTGAAATTAAACCTCTGACAAGGGGGCTGCAAAGAAGTGACTGTAGGCTCTGTCTGGCACTGTGGTGAGTGAGGTATGGGGCAGAGCACCAGACCTTGGGGAGAGGAAGCAACAGAGTGATGGCTGCTAGTCCCAGCAGTGTAAATAGCTCACACAGCCATCGTACTGCTTTGTAAATAATTATCCTGCTTTATGAGTAATCACCTCTGATTTACGCTGCTTTAAAAGGATTGTATGTTTAGGATTTGGATTTGGGGCTGGAGGGATGACAGAGGTGTAGGTGGTGATTATTGTTTTTTTTTTTTTTTTTCCAAAATAAAGATGGGTATATGGGAAATTCCGAAGTTTGTAGAGTAATGCAAAAGATTTACTTCTGGCTACATAGTAAACTAGGACTCCAGGCAGTAATAATTGCTTGAGTTATGCTCTCCTAACTTCATACTGACTTTTGACTGAATTGAGAGTGCTGATCAGCATAGGCCATTGTTACAGCGCTCGTTATTTTGCTTTTGTTTCTATTAATTACAGAAGAAAGTATGGTCAAGATGACTTTATGCAGTGTAAAGTAAGCGACAGTGGAAGTTATAAGAGTAGAGGAAGAGCACAAATCCCCTTATTTCCTTCCGGTTCTCTTTTGCTTTCCTTTTTCCCTTCCTCATCCTCTGCTCTTTCCTATTTTCTTTATCTTCTCTCCTTCCTTTCATTTCACAAACGTGTACTGCCTTTTTGGCCTCTCAAAATTGCCGTTGTTCCTTACTCTTCTCTCTTACCACATGGTTAGACACTTTATACTGTAAGTAATACCTGTCAGGCTGTTATGGCTTGTACCACTTGCTCTTCAAGAAGACCCAGTGTTTACCACTGTCCTGTAAAGCTTCTAGCGCACTTCTCGGCCCTGTCTACAAATAAAGCAGCGGTACTTCCTGTCAGTGACTAAGCAGAATGTATTTGGAGATTATACAGACTGGCAGTAACACTAATTACTGGGTTTGCTAATGCTAATGTTGAGTAAAATTTCAGAAGGCTGCAGTAGTGCTGATGTTCCAGCGTTCCAAAAGTGCAGACGGGATGGGTTGGACGTAGAGAGGCCTGCTATCACATGGGGTCGAAAAATAGAAAAGCTGATACAGGATTTAGTTAATGAGGAACCCAGAAAAGAGATATTTAACACCAGCTGGTCTGTGCTTTCTGAAAAGTATATCTTGTGAAATAAATTTGCTTTTACACTTCTTTGATTCCAAAAGACAATGCTTTATTTTACATCTTAAATGCAAGATAGTAGACTATACTTAAAGGTGCCAGGACTGTATCCTAGAAAGCTGTGGCTGGGTGAAATTCAGTGGTCTCTGGAAGTTGGATTAGGAAACTGAATGGTCCATTCTGGGTTTTATCTGCATGTGTCTATGAGCTGGATAACTTCTAAATTACTGAGAATGTCAAACAATTGATTTTTCCATTGAAACAACAGCTTAATTAGTGTGTATATTTGAAGTGCAAAACTACATCAGAGATGTTACTCTAGAACTGAGGATTATAACTTGACATAGAGTGTGTTTTTACCCTGCCAATTAAGTTTTAAAATACTTGAAGCATATTCCAAGTTCTCTAATAAGGAGGAAAAGGTGATACAATGATTTGAACTTCAGAATTTAATCCAGTGGAACCACTCAGGTGAGATTAGCTGTGTACATAAATGTTCATTTTTTATCTGTAAGGTAGGCATGACAGTCTTAGGAATTTTTGAAGTGAATGCCACCTCTCACCTCTCTGCTTTACTGATTTCCTTAAAGCTTTACAGTCCTATTCAGTCAGTCAGAAGGCTATGAACGTTTCTATGTATACTGGTCTCCCTTTTCCAAGCTCCTGTTTTCTAGGAAGGATCATTCTATGTTGCATTCTTCTTTCCTTTTTCCCCAACATTTCTCAGATAGATTTTTTTCCCCCCCACAGGAAGAGAAACTTGGGGGGATAAAAACCCCAAAGAAACCAAAAATTGATTGGTTGTGATCTAGTCTGTACTTGTCTGACTGCTACAGAGATTACACCTTAACAGTGAGCTTTGAAGTGGGGACAGTTTTTTGAGGAAGATTGTAGGCTGTCATAGTCATTTGTTTTACTGTATCATGGTTAATAGCTACAGGTTATCATAGATAACCTAACATCTTAAAAAAAAAAATGGGCAAAAGTGAGTCTTCTTAATTCAGCCTGATAAGCAGGAAGAACCTCATTAAAGACTGATTGCTTATAAATGGCATTCAAAACTAGTTGTCATTCAGGCAAATTAACTGGTGCCGTGCATCTGAGTTCAAATCAAACCCCACTGTCTTCCATGCTCACTGAGTTCAGAGGCTGTCTCTTGGTAAGGACTGCATGTTGTGGCAGGAGGAACTGTTACCACCTCATGTTGCAGCTGGCTTTTGAGGCTATATTGCAGTTCATTAAGAAGAACAGTTTATATTTAATCTGGTAGTGCTTTTTAAGCTCAGTAAACTCCTGCAACTGCCTCTCATGATTTGTTGAACTGCTGCTGATACAGTAAAATTGCAGAATCAGTGCTGTGCTGAAAAGGTGCTTCTGCATGATCCTCTGCTTCCTCCTGTTGATTTGCCAAGGTATTGTCTTGAAGCTGCAAAGGGATTATCAGTCAGGATAAGATCATAACAGCTGATGTAATAGTGCAAGACCATGCAGGGGAATAGGAGCGCATTCAAGAAGTTAATACATTTCATTTCAGGAGAGTAAGATTTCAAAATAATTTATACTGTTCTCTGCTGGTTTTGTTGAAGGTAAAAGACAATTCTTTGATACCCTTGAATTTAAATGTCAGTTACAGTCACATTTCTCTGCCTAAATATGTTTGTAAAGTGATTTTAGTTGCATTTAGGTAATCTGAAATCAAATTCATGTATTTTGATGGAGAGGAGTTTGTAGTAGTTCACCTTCCTGGCAGTTCTGGAGTTTTGATGAGAGAGCCTGAAGATTGTATTTGATGTAGACTTTAAACTGTTATTGCAACCGTACTGAGATATTCTGTTTGCTCTAGCAGGAGTCAGCAGGAGTTGAACTTGTGTTTCAAAAAAGTCCAAGTGTTTCTATTTACAAAATTCACAAAGAAAATCTTTAGACTTTAATTCAAACATAATGAAGTGATTTTCTTTTTACTGTCCTTATGGGATTGGTTCTTTCTTTTTAGATCTTATGTGAATTTGCTTAGATACTTCCTCTATTCAACATCATTATTTTTGAGGTGAATGGTTTCTTGTAGCAAATACTGCATTGTAATTGTAGGTACGCCATCTAACAGGTCATGTGGCATTACTAGGTATTTGATACAGTGTGACAGCTGGATGCTGTGTATTTGTGAGGGTAGTCTTTCTTTAGGATGTGTATTATCTTAAGCACGTAAGGGACATCATATGTTTTGACCTTTAAATGAAACTGGGAGTTAAAATCAGTTGTAGTTTTTGGAAAATGTTTTGCAGGCATCTTCCATGTAACTTTTCAAAAATGAGTACTCTCGTGTGTTAGTAGAAATCTTTTTCCCTGCACTGCTGCTCTAACTCATGGTGTATGTGTGTGTTTTTCTCTCTACAGAAAGGATGAGTGAGAAGTGATGCTTTTTTCAGGCCGTTTAAATCTCAGAAAAACAAAGAACACTAGAAAATAGGGCTGGCTGGGGCCTCATGAGGCCTTCCAATTCATCCTTTGCCTCCAGGTATGGCCAACTATAACAGAGCAATTCCTGCCACTTATTTGTCTAATGTAGTGGTTCCCAGCTGTGAGGGCACACCTAGCCAGTGCAATAAATAGACTGCATGGCTGAGGCAGGAGCACATAACAGGCGATGCACAGAGTTCAAGCTAATCGGCTCTGCAAGAGCTGTGCTGCCTACACGGGAAAAGGTGAGGAGTGGGCCAAACAGATCATAGCAGAAAGCTCCCGTGTCCTGCTATGTATGAAGCTTGTGCAGTTTTTTCCAGGTGACAGTTTACTGCTGAGAGGTATGGGAACAAAGAAATTTGACTACTGACCTAACCAGGGATGGAGATTCCTCCATCTCCCTAGGTGATTTGTTTCAACTGCTCGGTGTAATTATCCTCACCGTTGATTTTTTTCTCCTAACATTAAACCTAAATCTCTTTCCTGCCATTTGCTACTTACTCTGTCCCCAGTGGAAATGTAGAACATTCTGTTACTCTTTGCTGCAACCTTTCATGTATTTCACCAATTTGATTATATCTGCTCTTGTAGATTCCTACTGTCTCCTTCCTGTAGACTCAACAGGTCATATTTTATACACAGACGTTTGGCTATTCTTGTTGCTCTTCTCAGTATTCTTTCTAATTGATCATTTCTGAAGTACGATGTCCAAAACCAGACACAGAACTCCAAACAGGTGTCTGGGGAGAGTATCAGGATAATGTGATATGTGATACGTCCTATGCAAAATGCTTTCCTTCTACAACCGAGGTCATCTGTATTTGGGGTTTTTGTTGTGGCGTAACAAATTGACTCATGGTTGGCTTGCGATCTATTATACCTTCAGCATGCTCTTTGCAGAGCTGCCATTGATTGAATCATTAGCTGTGTTGCGTTTTGAAGTTGATTACCCCAGGTGTACAAAGTGTTTGTCTTCATCCCTGTTGAATTGCATTCTGTCTGTATCAGATACCTCTTATGATGTTGTATTAGAGTGCTTAAATAAAATGCCCGTGGAGCAACAACTAGGATTTGCCTCTAGAGAGCATCCTCATTGCAGAGCTCTTTAGACTTTCTCTTGCTTGTCCATACTTTCACATTCTCGACTGCGCCATTGCTCAACTTCATAGGCAGAATGCAGAATAATCTCATTCCACTTTTGCTCATGCCTTGTTGGTTAGGGAAGAGAGGTACGTGTTCAAATCTTCTCGTGCTGAGAAGGGTATAGAATACAGGGCTTGCACCTCCTTGGAATGGCTTTTTCGCTGTTGTAAGGTAAACAGCTGCTGCCTATGCTATGTCAATTTCTTCTGTGGAAATTGCTGCTTGACTTAAAACAAATTTGACAAAGAAGTTGAGGTCCCAAAGATACTTAATTACTAAGGATCTAATGAACATAACTAGGTGGGTAGTGGAAAGAGATTGTTCACATCGCTGACCGAGGAAAGGCCATGTTGGCTCAGTGTCAGATGCCAAAGCATCCTTACAGGAGAGAACCAAGCACGGACAGCAAAATAAATTATGAGGTGTGAGTCCTCATGAAATCAGACTTCTTTGGGTTCTGCACTTTAAGAACTGCTTGGTTAAGCAAAGTAATTGCTTCTGTTTTGGTATATGCTTCGTTCCATGTCTACAGCATTTGGAGCTTGGGATGGAGCACAGAGAACCTCTGAGTTTGTTCTGATCAAATATGAATATCTGCAGTGTAATATATCTACATATGAAATAGCTTAACATTTTGAAAATTTAAAATTCAATTTAGAACCAATGGAAAAAAAAAAAAAGAGGTGCCTTTAGGATGTCAGCCATCTCATTAACTTGACAGTTCGTGTAGTCTGGATGGACTGCAGAGCCCATTTCCAGCCATGGACTTAAAAAGAAGAATGAGTATGTCGGATGTGGAGTTCTCTCCTGTAGATATCTTAAGCTAAGGAAATTGAATCTCGCCCTCAGAGTTCTGGCTTTGAGCACTCTTCACTATTTGGTCTAATAAAAATGCCGTAACTACTTTCTGTACTGGCACTGACTTCTATTGCTCTCCAGACTTTTCAGAAGCCTGTCTGTCAATCTGCACCTTTTGCTAATATTTTAATAAATTATTAATTAAGGCATGTTTAGGTATCCATATCTTTAATATTTGTGACTTACTGCCAGGAACCTGAGAATGCTTCCTTTCTAGTAAAAGGTTTCACCTTTTGTGTGTTGGATTGGTATTTGGTGTGTCTTTTACACTAAGTTCAGAAAGCCCTCAAAGAACGAGGTTTAAAAGACGGCCTTGGAATACAAGATGTTTCAGTACGTGGGGTGAAGCGTGTCTGCCGACAAAAGTACAGCGTGAAGAAAATCTGCGTTCTCCAGTAGGAATGATTAGTTGTACTTCTAGCCAGAAGATAGAAAATCATGGCTGAAGGAAGCCGAGTTGCTAGAAGAGAAATTAAAAACAGCATATGTCCACCATTTGGAAATAGATATTTGTCTATAAACTCGATTTAAGGTTTTTCTTACTCACACACCATCTCTCTTCCATGTATCAGTGTCAGAGAGATTTCAACGTATACTTTGAGTGTCTTCTGTACTTTTTCTGCCAGTAAATAAGTAGCTTAACAATATTTACTGTGTGTTTAGAAGTTGGTAGAAACACTTTTGATAAATGAAAAATACCACTGAATTGCTGTTGAAAGAAGCTATTGATAAGTGTCCTGAAACCAGCACTTCCACGCTTTAAAGGCCTGGATAAACAGGTATCTGCTGAAGATGTTGTGTGGATTAGAAATCAAATGTGTTTTTGCTGAATCAGGCCCTAAGACAGTTTGGGAGCAGGGCTTTTGATTCAGCGTGCTTCCATTAATTTGGTTAGTCACTGCGATTATGATTCATTTCATTCTGTGTAACCAACTGCTGCACAGTAAGTGACAGCTGAACCATGTATTATCTAACAGCTAGAAAAATAGCAGCACTGTCACGTTTGGAAGGCTGAGGATTATATTTTTACTGAACACGTGCTTTGTACTGAAGTTAAAATGCTTTGGGAAAATCTTGTTTTTTCTTAAACTCCTGATAGCATTACTGATCCGAAATATAACAGTGAACATGTGAACTATTTAAAGCAAGAATTTTATTTCAGTTTATGACAATAATGAAGGTTTTTGTTCTGTTTTTGAATTATTTCTTGGCTTTTAGGATTAGTTGTAAAATCATGCCTGTAGATGCTTTGCTGACAGCCTGGTTTACACAGAAGTGGCAGGTTTGTGGAGCTGCATGTCGCTGAACAGGAAATGTTCCTCCAGTGCTGGTATTTATTCTGTGTTAATATATTTCACATCAAAAGACGTTTCAAGGGATGAAGTAATTTTCATTATTCTGCTAAACTTTACCATAAATACCAAGGAGATTCAAAAGTTAGCAAGTTGTGACACAAAGCAAAAAACAGATTGTGCTGTGAACAACATTATATTCTTATCTAGTTTCCATATTTCTTTTTAAAAGTCACATGTTCCATGTTTAAAATTAAGTGTCAGAAAATCAAAATTTGTTTTCCCATCCTGTTCTGGGTTTATGTGAAACAGGTTATCTGTACAGTCAATGTGATGCCAAGAAAAGGCTTTTTCAGGGTAGAGTGCAGAGAAAGCGCTTAGTATTTGAATAAGTTGAATTCTTCTGTCTGGTTGACATCTGCACCCAGAGGTGGACAGAGACGGATGAAATTTAATGGGTTATAGCTGAACACTTATTTATATATTTTAAATTTATTTAGACATGGTTGGAAGACAAATGTTTTTAGTGACCTTATAGTGTATATATGAACATGGCATCTGCTGGATTTGCTGCGTTTGTGTCTAGAATTGCTTGAGTCCTATGTTAGAAAAGTCTTTTTAACAGATACCTTCTCTTATAAAATATGCTTTTATGTGGGAAAAGGCAAAGTATACAGTTAGAATTTTAACTATTAGTGTGAACGACGGTATTTGTTCTACACAAACAAGAGTGATTGTAACTGTATAACTGGGCCATGATCAGAATGACACATGCCCCAACTTAAACTTGATGTAAATAACTAATTCTTATCTCACTAAGTTCAGTTATTTATAAATTAGAGATGCATTAATAAAAATGAAGGCAGCTTAAAATAGTGTCTTTTTTTAGATTTCCTAATTTTGACTAATAATATTAAAAAAAAAATGAAAGTCTTTCACTGAAACTGCAATTTCAGTGTACTTCAATCATGGTTAAATAGTTAATAATCAGTCTTTTTATTTATTTAGAATATAGCATATCCTTCCCAGTTTGCATTTACTTTTTTAATAGAAAAAAGGAAAAAAGGACTTCCTGAAAGTTCACCAGTAAATTCATTGGTTCACTGGGCCATTGAAATAATAAATGCACTGTTGTATACTTTTTGTTGTTACTGATTTCAGTAATTGAATAATATGCTCTTAATTTTATTCTTAGGTAAATAAGAATAAGTTGTTGAGAACTGATAGCATTTTTTGTCACTCTTCATAACCACAGGTTTTTCTTTCACAAGGGCTTAGGAGTGTTTTAGTGTAGTAATCCATGCAAAATTTTTCTTTTGACTGGGCTGCTGTGCCTAACCCAGGTAAGACTGTGCTCTCCCTTAGTACAGGTGACCTATTTTAAACCAGCTTTTGCCTCCCGTTGGCACTTCGGGCTTTCAGTAAAGCTGCCCGTGAGAAAGACGGTGGCTTGTGTTAAAAGAAGGAAAGTGCCATTAAGTAACTTCTAGCCTGGATACAAGTAACTTGTATTCAGTATTTGTAACATTTCTGAATGGCACGTACACCATGGGGGGTGAGCTTTATATGGAGCTCTCCTGTGCCTTTTCATTGCTTAACAGATTTGGTTATCATGGTTTTTTAGGGGTGGTTGGAACATCTGCATAATAGCTTTTATACTTACAACACTAATCTGTATTCTAACCTTAATTTCAGTTTAATATGGTTTTTCTTTGGAGAATTTCTGAGAGTGATACAAAGGGAGGAAAGGCTTGTTATTGGACTTTGCCCACCCACTTGATAATCTTTGCCTTTTAGCTCATACCTAGCTTCATATTGCCATAATAAAACATATAAGAATTTATACAGAAGCATCTAATCCGCTAGATTCATAATTAAAAATTGCGTCACCTCCTTTTTGGTACGGAGTAAGTATTTTGTGACTGTGTTCACAAAGGGCAGCTGGAGCCTCGTGACACCACTCTCGCGCTGCCCTGAATGAAGGAAGCAGAAGCAGAATCAGGGAAGCAGGAGCAGGAGGCTCCCCTGGAGGTGGGTGGGTGGCCCAGCAGCCTTGGCCCTGGGCAGCCCCATGGTATCAGGCAGCCCCGTGCCCACCTCAGCTGCTGCTCCCTGCCTGCCCGGCACCACCGCGGCCTGGTGCAAGTGGCTGGTGAACTGTCTAGTGGAACTGCTGCAGGGAATTTAAAAATATCCTCCTCCTCCCCATTTCGGCAGAGCTATTTTTAGTCTGCAGAAAGGAACTGATCTGGTTTACTGTACGGTCCTGCAAGCAGCTGTGCTAGCGCAGCTGAGGGGCTGGCAGAGAGGAGCTCCAGTTCTTTTCGTGCCTCTGGAAGCAGCAGCCTTACTCCGCTCTTATTTCCACAGTAGGCAATGACTGCTCTTGTTGCAGTCATTGAGAAAACCAGTAATCAACTCTTAGGAAATCATTTCCGATTTTGAAGGTCCAATTTTTGAGGTTTATGAGTAGACGCAGCCAAAATTAAATTTCAGAGCCTCTTCTTGTGAAGAAAACTAGGAAAATGCTCATAAACTGTTACTGTTGAGTAACTGGAGTTGGAACGCTGTTGCTGATGTTAGCTCGGGTCCAGCTAACCTTTGTGTCTCAGCAGACGCAGTTTTTTCTCAGACACTTAAAACTGATTTTCTGATGAGCAGAGAATGCTGAAGAGCAGCTCATGGGACATGGAAGAAAAGGAGAAGAGGCGTGTTAGGTGAAGCTGGACGAGTGGATGGGCTCTGGAAAGCTGTGTTGTTCCATTTTCCGATGTGATCTGGGACATAAATAATGAAAGATGTGTAGCAATGATCCTAGTTGTAATTGCAGCACACACAAGCTCATGCATTTTCACAGGTGGCATAATGACCAAGGGCTTTTCTTATGGTGTGGAGAGTGGGAGAGCTGCTTTGCCCCATTTCAGTTTTAATGTGGAGATAGGAACTTTAGGTTGTTCAAATTCTGTAGTGATCTCTGAATCTGTTTGCAATCTACTTGAAATGCAGGCTACCGGATATTTTAAAAAAGAGAACAGTATGAATAATTTTGTTGTAACAATCTATTAGTAAAACTTCATTTTAAATAGTGGATCCTGCAGATTACAACAATTATGACTGAGTTTAAGTATGCTAGGATCAATAACTCACGAACTACCGAGAGTTTCTAAGATAGTGCAGAGGAACACAAGGTGTGAACTTGCCATTGCCACTCTCTATGCCAACACGTAAGAAAAAATAGACACTGTATCAAAGTGGTTAAATGTTTACAGTTGTAATAAATGTTATAGATTCTGCCAAGTTATACACTTGCAAATTTATTTGTGCACCGGACATGTAGCCTCACTGAAATAATTTATTTTTTCTTAAAAAATGACTCTAAGAAATACAGCGGTTAAAGTGCTACCATACTAGTAACGTTTTTCTGAATTCTTAGCCTTCTTGTTTTTCAGCAATGCTATAATTTAGAGGGACATTTCATTCTTTCAGGAGAGAAATAAATCTATTAAGACAATTATGTAGGACTATTAAATATTCACATATTTTGTATGAATTTGTTGCTAATATTAGCCCAGTATTCATTAGGATCTACAATCAGATAGAAATTATTTTTTTTCTCTTGGATTGCTGAAGCAGTCATCTTTGATCTGCATTTTACTGAAAAATAAAACAGCTGTTCCCTGTCTTATGCCTCCCCTCTAGGCTGCTGGTAGAAATTACTACAGAAGCAATATTTTAACGTGTTAACATGTGTTATACCTCAAAAGGAGAGCGGTGATCCTCTTTTCAGAGTCAAAGCCCACTCTTCTGGAATGATTTGCTGCCTCAAAATATGAATAAATGTCACATTTTTTAAAATGTCATATTCACTTAGAAACCGGCAATTTAATTAAAGCTAGATTCCTTTTGACCATTTTTTAAATAAATATTAGACACGTTTCTGGCAGCCTTGGTCATTCCTTCCTTTTTCCCAGGTTAATAGCCACACTGCCTCAGTGTCTTGTTCCACAAATGCCCGGTGTCCAGCTGGATTGGGGCGACTTCATCCTTAGTTTGTACGGGTGGCCGGAATGCCCGTGTTACTGTAAAATGAATACTGGAAGGTCTCTCCTCCCAATGCTGCATGAAAAGAAGCTGTTTTCCTCTGTAGGAAATCAGGATGAAACTTTTGTATTCATTATAGAGATCCATCTGAGATTATAATAGGATTATTTCCAAATAAGGAAAATATTATGGACAGCATGTTCATCTTAAACAAGATTTTTTCCATCCAAGTGATACATTTATTACAGTACTCCAAATATGTTTTAAATTATATAAATACAAAGTTAATATTTTTAATTTTCGTAGACAAGATAGGATTTTCCAGTTGTTGTAATTTTATATCCCTATTACATATAAAAGTATCTGGGAGATGACCATTTAAGTGTGTCAATTCTATAGATTTTAACAGAGATTAACTTAAAATTATAAGCTTTGCCCAACTCATTTTTACAGATGAAGATTGTAAGAAAATATTTGGGTTAAACCACATCGCTGACAAGTAAAACACTTAGTGATGCCTTCCTGAAATTTTTCCTTTCCATGATAAAATGAGTGAGTCTGATTTTGGTCTAACTTTCATTCTTTATTCTGTTAAAGTCTATTGATGTTATTAGATCACTTCTGATTTTCTAATTTAATCTTATTGTCAAAAAAAAAAAAAAGGATCCATTATTCCTCATCATTTATGTCAAAGCCTATAACAGCAATGAGGAAGTGAGGGACAGCAGACAGCCTCTCTCCTGTCCTGTAGAATTTAAGCAATGAATTTGTAGTTCCTGAAGTGGCATCATTGCCTGTGGAGAAGTGGAGAGAACAGTAATCTGAAGTGAGGTGCGGTGCCCCTAACAGAGGCATCCTGAAACAAAAACCATTCTACTGTGTTAGAATTGTATTCTTTGGTCTTGGAGGGCTTCTTCTGCTCTCCCTTGGTGCAGAGGGCCGTCAGTGTCTCATCACAGTTGCTGAGCAGCTATCCAGATACTCCTATGTTTACTGCTAACCCTGCTTGCGATGAAAGTGAGTGAACTGAAAGCATGGCTTGTAGTCTGGCTGCTGGTGCTTTGCTGATGTCTTTGTTGTTCTTATACAGTAAGGTGTTTTCTGGTAATTCCTTGCAAGGCTGATAATGTTTTTCCCTCGTTAGAAGTGGATAAGCATCATAATGTCCGGTGTTCCACTAGATGATCTGTACATAAGTGGATAAAATCTGTAAAATAAATACAGATAAATGAGCTATTTCCCCAGAATGCCTTAGCAAGTGACTGAACTGACTGCTGTCCTTTACAAGGATTGACATTAATTACAGCTGGTCACTGTACCTTTTAGAAATGGACTTTAAAAGTCATGAAGTTAGCAAGTCCTATAACTACAGGACACAAACAATGTTTGTGTTTTCTTTTGCTTTTACAGTTTCTTCCCTTTTTATTTAAAAAATAAAATCATAATAATTATGATTAATTAAATAATTATTTTAAAAATAAAATCATAAATACTTTGTTAATCTTAGCTAATCTGCTACTTCCAAATAATTGTGTGTAACATCAGTTTGTGGGATACGCATAGTGTAAAGGTTAGCATTTTAATGAACGTTGGAACTACTGTACATTCCCCAAACCTGATAAAGCTTTTGGGTTAAAGTTCAAGAATAATCACATGTATAGCAAGGACTGTGCTTGCAGTAATAAAATGGAGTAAAAGGAAATTGCATTTTGATATCAGCACTTATGACATCATCTTGTATGTAGGTACATCTTCTAGTTTGTTATTTGTTTGCAGTAGATAACGGGAGGACAATAGGGCTTTCAGTGGTTCTCGTTCCCTGTCTCACAGCTAGCTAACTAGCCTCCAAGAGTGCACTCGCTGTTTGAGTTGCCTGAATCAGTGTTTATATCTTTTTTCTGGAATCTAAAAATATTTAAAGAATAATTCTGATTTAAATCTAAAGAGTGCTATCTAATTAGTAAAGTGAAAGATAGAAATTAAGTACAGGTTTGTTGAGTATTAGAAGTCTTCAGTGTCCTCTATCTATGATTTTTGTGAAAAATACCAATTACCTTTGAAAAGTGAATAAGCAATAATAAGTCAACACCCTTTGGGGTCCTCTTAAGATAATCTTTCTGAGTAAAAGGCTGCTCTTAGTGTCTGTGCTACACTATACAACACTTCTGTATATTCTGTCTACAGTAGATAACATGTAAAAACAGTTGCCGAACTGTCTTGCGTTGTCTTTGTCCCAGTATCTTTCTTTTAGCTCTTTTCAGTGGCAAATCCCTGTGTGTCTGTTGCTAAAGAAATACAGCTTCATGGGTGCTAGCAGAACTAACTCCTGTCTGTAGCTAAATTTATCCAGTTTAGTCAAGAATCAAAGTACAGAGATTTGGAAAGGGCGTATTTAATTAATGTTATTTCTAACAGTTGGCGTTTGATAGCTGAAGGTTTTTTTTGCGCTGTCAGCTTCACCATTTCTAACTGAAGTGCTGTTTTTAATTTGCTTGTGACAGACAGCCGTGCCAGTCAAAACGCGAGAGCCTGGTGCTATCGGCTTCTGTTCATTTGCTTATTCACTTGCTTTGCTACAACCTACTTGTGCTCTCTCAGTCTGTCAGGCACGCTTACAGTAAGTTGTAGTCTAGATTTCCACACTAGTTTTGTTTTCCTGTGTTTCTGTATTTTAATAAGCTGTTTTATCCTGTTTTAGTTAAAGCAGATTGATCTAAATTCTTCAGAAGATGAATGGATTGACTGAGGGCACCGAGGGAGCTCTTCCTGTATTTCTTTGCCAAGGTCCAATGCAACTCCATCCCCAGGAGCTCTGTGGTGTGTCCTGGGCAGAGGTGGAGAGGGACTTGACCGTAACATTCTGTTCCCAAATTCTGGGATTGCCTGCTTTGTCACTAAGAAAGAAGCGATTAGACACAAGAAGAAATTTAGATTTTCCCTTTGCACTCTCAAAACGCATATTCACAAATATTGCTTGTGTAACAGTGCAAATAGGTTTTGTTCCATTCTCAGAACTTTTGGCAGCAATAGAGCTAGCTCTGTCCACGAGACTCATGGACGTCTTTGTCTCTCTCTTTCTGCTTGTTATTTTCTGTCCTTGAGGAAGGATTTTATTGTTGAAAGAGGTTTTCAGTTAGAAGGTGAGCCATTCATTTTAAGGGGTGTATGAACTTGAGCTCACTCCAGTAATAGTTGCAGAACTGCTGTTTTGGATTGAGAACGCTCTGTCAGTAGTTGCTCAGAAAACATTTCGTGATATTTGCAATTTGGTATATGTTCCATTTCTCTGGGTCCAGATGTGCAACACAGCTTCCAGGTTTTACTCCGTAGTAGAATAAAATTAAAATGTTTCCTCCAGTTCCCCTGTGTCCTGACTTCTACAGAAAGGAAACACCACTGTGAGCATCAGGTGAGGGCTGTGACCACAGCACACTATACAGCAGCTGCCATGGGTTATTTGGGGGTGAGGATATCTCGGTCATGATGCACAGCAGAAGATGTGTTTAGGTTCATCCCAGGTCCTGTCCTGAATTCCATTACCTGCAGTGTGCGTTGCACTGTGGATTAATCAGTAGTATCTATAGCCGCAGAATCTGTAGTTTGCCCTGCAGCGATGTTTCCAACCATAGAAGGTGTGAGGAGGTGTCTTCTCCCAGGTTATTCTTGTTTGACAGGGAGGTTGCAGCGTTTTCTATGAGTTGTATTTTCTCGTCCTCGTTAGAAAAAGTTGGAGTAGTCTGACCAGGAAATGATTAATGCATGAATCAGAGTGACAGTGTCCTCATTTGAAAAGAAAAAGTGCAGCCTCCTGGATACTTAAGGTTTTAGAAACACTCTTTGCCATCAGTACAACTGTGCCTCCAGGAGAAATGAAGAATCCAGTATAACCCCATGACTGTGCACTTGATAATCATTTCACTCTTAATAATCTAATCCGTCCATTGTAATGAAGCAATTAGCTTGCTGTGCCCCTAGCTGTACTCTAATAGTGAATAATGGCATTTATTCTCATTTTAACAGTTTTACTGTTGAATGCTGTTAGGTGGGGTTTCTTTGACCTGTCCTTCCAGGCCTTGTACACAGTAGAAAAAAATCTTTTCCTAAGTCGGGCTATCTGTTGTGAGGACATCTGTGATGGATGAATTTAGCTCACTACCATAAATTTCTTTGGGTCAGAAATAAAGATAATATAACATCAGAGGAAAAACAGGAAAAAAAGGGCAAGGAAAGGAGAAACCACAGCACTAAATCTGGCTGCTATTAGTTCCTCTGGTTTCATCTGAAGTGATCAAAGAAGTGATCTGTGACAAAGTATTATTCATTCCCGATCTCATCAGCTAGCCTCAGAATCTTCCCTGTATTTTTCAATTTACTTTATGGTCCAGCACTCCATTTCAATATAGGTTATCTTTCTAGGGCTGTCAGTTTAAAATGGAAACAAAAATTCCTTACATACTTTTAAACGGGATAAGGAAAAGATTTTATTTGATATGTAGTATTTAAACATAAGGTATGTTTGTTTTGACTTTGCCAGCACTGGTGACACTTGTTTCCTTTCTTCATTCACTGTCCCTTTCAGACGTCCTTTCACTCTCTCCTTTTTCTGTGGTGTTTTTTCCTTGTAAGAGTTCTCTGTGATCCAGGCAGATTTTGTTCAGTGCAAGTGTTACTCTGCTGCTGCAGTGATGTTCTTTGTAGGAATGGCATGCGGGATCAGACACGGTGCTCAGGAAGCATGAGAAGGAAGGCAGAAGGGACAGTGTCTGGATTTCGCTCAGCGTCACCACTGAAAGGCAGATCCAGGTGGAAAGTGACACTAGTAAGCTCTTGAAGGGAGAAAGTGTCTTTTTGTGTGTGGAGTTTTTAAGCTTTTACTTATTTTGGAACTCGACCAAAAGAATTCCCTACTGCCATATACTACACGGAAGTACTACAAAACTGTTTGTGTTCTCCAGGGCTCCTTGGGATCTTTTCACATCCTCTGTAATTTCTGGATGGATTCAAGGTTTCTTTAAACCTTTTCAACTTCTTGTTGGCATTTGTATTGTTCACTGAGGTAATGACAGAATGTCCTAGAAGGGACCCACAACCCACAAGGATCTTCAAATCCATCTCCTGGCTCCACATGGGCCCACACAGAATTCAAACCCTATCTCTGAGAGCGCTCTGCAAGCATTTCTGGAACTCCGGCAGTGTGGGGCTATGGCCACTGCCCTGGGCAGCCTGTTCCAGTGCCTGACCACCCTCTGGTGAAGAACCTTTTCCTAATCCCCATCCTGAACATCACCTAACAGAGCTTCATGCTGTAATGACAAAAATCTTTTCTATTTTTGTCAGGCTTTTTTTTTTTTTTTTTGACAAGTTTTCAAACTGTGACAACATGTTGCTAGAAGCCAGACGAGTTTTGATATCTGGATTCTGCCTCAAGAAAGCAGGATTCCTGCCAGCCCCTCTCCTCAGCTTGTTGGCAGCCTTGCTGGCAGGCTGCTGGGGAGCTGCACCCGCTGAGTTGTTCGGTCCCCAGTTCTTCAGCGATGGGGACAGCTGGGACTTCCGGGCCCGTAGTTCTAGGCTTGTCAGGTGGCTTGTTGCAAAGCCTGGAGTCCTGATCAAGCCAGATGTCAAACACTTCGTAGGAAATTTCCACGTTTTTGATCTTCATTCGTCTGTAAATCAGAGTTGCTGTAGGTTTGTGCCTTCTATATTCCTTTCCTTTTGAATGTTTTCTGCGTGGAATTTTTGGTATCTTGAATGTAACTCCTTTCTCTCCTTTATCTTTCTGTCTTCATTCAGTTACAGAACAATGTTTATACCTTAAGTAACACTCTCAAATATGTAGGTTACTCCGAAAGTAATGCTTCCTATTTATTTCCATGGAACTACAACAGCTACAAAGAGCATAATAACACTGCTTTGACAGAGCAAATTCTCAGCTACAAAACACTGTTTTTCAACCTAGGCACCACCATGAGCTTTGCATTTTCACCAGTGATGAATAAGAGCCTGCATGCCATGCTTGTAAAAACCTACACCACTGGAGGTGACTGCTGCCACCACTGCTGAAGCGCAGCACCCACCCCTCCCTGTGCTCACAGCCACTGCTTGGTCTCCAGAAAAGTTCAGCAAGTGTTGATGAATGTCACTGGGTGCCATTTTTCCCACACGGAGGAATTCAGTTCCACCCCTTTGCTCCACCCACACTCCTATGTCAGACGCCATTGTGGCAGAGTGCCCCTCTGCTGCCATCTGTCACACGGCAACAACATGGAACGGGACAGTGGTGGGAAGGGTCAACCTCTGCTGCCACACCACCAACATCCACCTCCAACGTTGTGGGCCAACAAAATAGGAGGCATTACTTTCAGAGCAGCCCTTGTGCATATGAAAATATTCAATCATTAATAATGTGTAGTCTGAAGTGTCTCGTGTAAGAACAATGTAGCCCAGCTAATCCGTACAGTAAGAGGTGAACTCTGTCTGTCTGGTTATGGCAAACTGGGAATCTCCCAACTATCTACTGAAACTATGTAATCCAACTAGGTTTCTACCCAAAATGTCTACATGGTATTATATTTTCTGTCCAGTTTATCTATTTGATCGAAGTCACTTGCTGGATCAATGCTTCATAATTATATGAATGTGATAGCATAGTTGGCTAAACTTCTGCTGTAAAATCTCTAGAATTATCTACACTCTAGTGTTTAAATGTTCTTTGCTGTGTATTCAACACAGGCAACAAACAAAATGTACTTCTAATTATTGTTATCACATATCAAATAGCCTTCTGTTGTCTCATTTAGAATGAGAAACTTATTTAACTCTTCAGAAAACTGCATTAGTCCCATGCTTAGAGTATAATAGAGAACAAATTTAATTCCCTGCCTTTACCCATTCTTCCTTATCTAATTTATATTGTGAGCATTTTGGGGGCAGCCAGCGGGAATGTTTGTCTTTTTATAAGTACATGTCTATTCAGGATAGTGGTAAGATTTGTAGTATCTATTTGCCTTTCCACAAATTTTGTTAAAATAGAGCTGTGATTGACATTCCCCACGGGAACTGCTTTTAAATGTGCCTCTTTGCTCTCATTAGTTTTGGACACCCCTTAAGACAGCTCATGCTGAGAACAATAAACAGTGGCAACAATGAACCGTGGGTTTTTTTTTAGTTTATCACCAGACATTATTCAAACAGATTAAGATAAAAAGTAATCAGTATTTCACACACCTGTTTTTATTTGTCTATTTAGTTAATTAGTTTGATTTTTCTTGGTCAGAATTTCCAAATTTTGGAACAGTGCTCTACAATAGGTTGGGGTCTTAGAACAGTCCCCTTCTGTTCCCTTGTTTATAGCTTCCTCCACCATATGAATTCCATGTCAGGCTCTTTTCCCACTGCTGGTTTATTGGCACACTTCCACGGGCTCTGGCAGCTGTCCTCCTGGTCAGGGGTCAAAAAATAAGGAGATGCAAAGGATAAAATGGGGATCCATCTGAACTATTCACAGACAAACAGCTTGGAGAAGAGTTGTATTTCTCCTGTACCGCCTTTGGAGTTTTCTCCAAATAATGAAGTGTCCTAGTCAGAAACGTATTTTGGAAGATGTTGATTTATATTTACTAGCTGAGAATGTGGTCTTATGCCTTGAGGAGGTATTCCCTGCTGGCACTGAAGAAATTATCATCATATCCCAAGAAAAATCGGATGGTTTTATTTTTGTATTTCCTCCTGTGTTAAGCATTCCAAATGATACAAGCTTGAAGCTTGGCTTGTGGATGATGCAAATTACTCATCTGCATTTGGGAGACTAACCACTTCCCTCTCTTTTTCACCTTTCTTTCTTCGAGCGTGAAGGATTTTATGGCGTGTTGTTTCAGAACTGTGTTTATTCCTTGATTCAGACTGCACATGCAAATCTGTGTGGAAGCATTGGATCCTTATGGTGCTGTTGCTGTTGAGAAAATAACAAATAAAAACAAAGATGTTTGCCAAGATTTATTCTTACAGATGGACTGTCTTTTTTTGAAATTGTTTTTGCTTTTTCTGAAGATCCATGAAACTGAGGAGGAATTTTTCATTAGCTTAGAAACCATTTTTGGTGTGGTGATCAGTTCTGACGTTCTGTAAGTTTCCCTCTTCAGTCTCCATACATGACATCCATGGCAGACTGAAAAAAGGCAGACTGAAAAAAGAAATTTGGAGCAAGCTCTGCTTTTCGTTTTTTAGCTTAGCACTGTGTTCTCATCCTGAACTCCTTGCTCATTCTAACTTAATGTTCAAGGAAGTGGACTTTCCGCTGAAAGTTTTGGGCCTGGATGATGCCTGACCATCAAAAGCTCATAGTCCTCAGTGATGAGAAGTTTGCGAAGAAAATTTTCAGGGCTTCTGTCTGGAGGAGTACACGTACATAGTGATGGAACCAAAGCACGTTCTTTCTGTCCTTCAGAAATCTGGATTAAATTCTCATTTTTTAAAATTTTCTGTTAGAAAATGATGCGTCTTTCAAAGAATCTGGAAGAAGAGATGACAAGATTAAGATGAGTAAGGAAAAATGATGAGAATGCTGAATAAAGAAGATCTGAAATTGCCTCTTGTCCTCATTTTGAAAAGTAGGCTTTTTTCCTTCCCATGCTTAGAAGATCACAGAAGAGCAGTGGAAAATCTCTGAGATTCCATCAAAAAACTTTGCGTTTTTCGATTGTAGTCACTGCCCACTTGAGATGTTGTGAGTTCTGACCAGAGCATTAAGATGTAGTGGATATCAGATCTTTGTCAGATGTTAGAGGGATAGCATTTGAGAGGTTTACTTTTTGAGAGTGTGTATTG
The DNA here is from genome assembly GCA_013396635.1 of Penelope pileata. Taxonomy (NCBI): domain Eukaryota; kingdom Metazoa; phylum Chordata; class Aves; order Galliformes; family Cracidae; genus Penelope; species Penelope pileata. The sequence goes on from WBMW01006057.1 coordinate 228,743, forward strand.
AAATCAGGATTCCTATTTGAATTTGGGTTTGTCTGCTGTCTTCTATTTGGTCTACCAAACGTTTAGCAGAGAAGCCACTCAAACAGTTATGTGACCATGTATCAAAGTGCAGAATATTGCATTTTGTGCCATGGTATGCACACATGTTAAATGTTTTGAGTGCAGTTTTCTCAGGCTGTAGTAGAGTCATTCAGAGACGGAAAAATACAAGGTGTAAGCTAGAGGGCTCTCTCTATATTTTCATTTATTTCTTTATTTATTTTTTCCACAGAGCATGACCGGTGAAGAAATGTTATGGCATCTCTCAGACTTTACAGGATAGGCCATGCAAATGGCCAATTTGAGAAGCTAGTGTTGATGGGACAAAGGATTGATTGGAAAGGCAAAATAGTCAGATTATAAATGAATACTGAGAAAAAGTATATTAATTGTAGACTAACACAGTTTTAACTTCCTACAGGCAGCTGTACAAGAAGGGACTGAAGTTGAAGTGATTCTGCAAACCAAACATTTTGCGTTCTGTAATACCTATCAATTGATCTGTTTAGTGGGCATGAGCCATGTAGCTTGCAATAAAGTTTGGAATCAGATGTGTAACAAGAGCCCCTGTTGTTCCACTGGTTAGTAAGAAATAGAATTAAAAATAATGTGAAACCTGTTGGAAGCAGTGAGGATATAGATATTGATCCATTTTATTATTTTTAAAACATGTTGTATCTGAAACATTATTCACTACTGAATGGTCTTCTATTGAAGAAGAAATTGTGAAGAGAAATGCATATAATATTGTAAGCATATCAGACAGGTTGGGGTTTTCAGAAGAAAAGTCTGTCTGAATCAACATATTGTTTTGGTTTGGGACCATGGGGATTTTCCACTAATTCAGTAGATGTTATTGTCATGTGCACCAAGGAAATTAACAGTCCTTAACATTAGGGATGTCATGTGAGTGATTCCTTAAGCTGTTTTCACCACAAATAGTTATGCCCAGTGAAGAAATAAGTAAGATTTTTCAACTTCCTTAGAAATATGAAGTACAAAGTTTGCTACTTGCTTGAGAAAATTATGGACGTGTGGTTTAGTATCTTCATGAAGTTCTGTACTAATAATGATTGTTCATTAATAAATTTGCTGGAGAAGACACAGTGCACTTTGCTAATAGGCTTCTGATGTATAGCTCGGATGCACATATTGCAAAAGTCAGACACATCAGGAATTGAAATAAGAAAGTAGATTTGTAGTACACTGACTTAGTAATATGCAGTGGAATTCAGGAAATAATCTTTAAATACTGGAGGAGCTGAGCTTTTTCTCTTCCTATGCCCCCAAAATGGGAAGAGTTTTTTTTTTCCTGCATTTTTCTAGATTTTCTCCAAGAGTTGGGACAAAGTCTAATTCCATCTTGATTAAGTCTTGATAAATCTCTTTGAATTTATTTACCTCATCTCATCTCACCTTCTCAACAATAGAATAAATAGGTTCTTTTTTTTTTTTTTTTCGAATTACAGTTTAATTGATTAAAATATTCAAACTGTCAAACTGGTCCTCATGGACCCGTATCTGGGCTGTATCTCTGACAGTGGTGAGGCATGAATATTTAGGAAAGAATATCTTGACAGGTGTTTTTGTAGCTATCCTTGCTCAGAAAAGTTTTTGCCAGTATCTAGGGCTTGTTGAGCTGAGTATTGTACTCACACCACTGAGCAGGAGAGGCACTGATGATGATGTGTGTAAATTATCTTCATCTTTTGTGAAACTATTCATACCTCTGGTTTCAGCAATGTATTATGTCTCACACTGTTAACTGAATGAACGGAGTGTGAAAACAAACAAACAAACACCTTTGGTTTTGTTTATTTTTAGATTTGTGATGTGATAACTCTAGTAGGTACCACGTAGGTGTACTGTCTTGGGAAAGTATTGAAGCCGTATCCAGCGTGATCACATCAGTTGTGATTGATTGAATAGACCTTCGTCATATCCCCCCTCCATTGCATTTTTTTTTCCCTAAAATGTAGACCATCTCAATCCATCTCAGTTTGATCTTGCACCCTTAAAAGGACCACGTGTAGATTCTCCAAATGTAAATCATTCCCTGCTTCTTACCCCTCTTACTGTCTTGAGAGTTTTTTGAATGAATTGTATTCTTTCCAAGAGGAAGTAACTGGAACTGAGACATGTTAAAGGTACAGGCATACCATATTTTTGTCAAGTGAGAAATTAATGTTTTATCTTTTGTGATAAGCCCCCCAAAACTATTGCTTTTGCCTTTATTGGCCACCACTGTAACTTCTGAATTACAGTAGCGCATTTATCGGTGAGCTTCCTACCTGTAGCTAGGATTATTTTTCCCATGTGTGTTACTTTGCACATTTCCACACTATTGTCTAACATTTAGTTGCCTGGCTCTTCGGTTGTTTAAGATTTCTTACAACTCCTCACGACTCCTCTCTATCAGTAACTTTACTATCAGGGTATTTTGTCACCAAAGTTTATTTTTTCATGTTTATGTTGAATCGAGATGATGATATCCAAGCTTTGAGAATTTCTATTTTAAAATGTTGCGATATGCTAGATATGAGATTAAAACCATATTTTTAATTAAAGCTGTTTAATGTCCCTTATGAAATTTTTTTCAGATTTATTTTGTCCTAAGTACTACACAGATAATGAATTCCTATAGTTTAATAATTTTATTAAATTTCTAGTTATTAGATAATAATCCCAGTTACAGAACTTAACTCTTTTGCACTTCAGAACTACAGAACAGTTATTATAGTTAGACTGTAACAGTCTAACTTTTACATACATTTTACAAATATGGAAATGTAAAATTTTTTTATAAAACATGTGATCTAAAAGTAATCATAATCTTACTAATAAAACTTACTATCTTTTTTTTAAGTATTTTGGTAAAGAGTTAGTAGTTCACTTTAAAAGGAGTAAAGCAGTGCTAATTGTAACAGTTTAGTGCATATAGATGTATGTGTGTGGTCATAGTACACGATTTATTTACTTAGTAGGAAATCTTGTTAAAATGGTATATGTGACATATAATTTAGATAACAGAACAGATGGAGTGCTGTTCCTGCCAGGTGTTAATGCTTTAAAATTTATTTATTTAAAACTTTAATAGCTATCTCCATGTCCTATTTATTTATTTATTTATTTATTTATTTATTTATTGGTAGCAGTCGAAAATTTGGCATTGCGGTGTTTCCTGATAGCAGTGAGAAGCGTATAAAGCAGTTACTGTGCTACATCTGTACTGTGTTCTGCAAGAGCAGGGCTGGAAAAACATACAAGGCTCCTGCAAGCCAGTGGATTACACATAATGCATGGAAATATCTACTAAAGATTCTTTGCTAACTCCCACCGCTAAGTTTCAATATCCTCCAGTTTTCAGTCTAAGTACAGGCACTTTTATAATCAACTTTTGGAAACAGATATTTCTGTGTGCAAAATATATCCAGAGATCATAGAATCGTTTAGGTTAGAAAAGACCTTTGAGATCATCATGTCCATCTAAGTGTTTGAGGCAAAGGGGTGGAAATGCCAAGTTCCTGCTACTGTCCACATGTTAAGTATCAGATGCCATAATTAAAAAAATCATTGCTCATTTTGCTTTTAAAAGGGAAACTGATTATTTTCCTCTATTCCCATTTTATTTTATTTTATTTTATTTTATTTTATTTTATTTTATTTTATTTTATTTTATTTTTTTTAAGTAAAGTTAAGAGTGTAGCTGGATGGAAGATGAGATCCTAGAAGCAATAAGTGACTGCTATGCCACCAAGTCCAAACTCCAGCTGTGTCAGATGCATGTCTTACCATCTGTTTCATAATGATATATAGGTAGAACTTGATTAGTTTAACTGTATGTTCCCCTCACTTTTCTTATTTGAAGTTGTGTGTCACTGTTGAGAGCCAGAAAGATCTTCTGATCTGCTTAAACCAATCCCAGCTAATTTATACTTGTTTGTTTGTTAAGGTTTTGCTTCTGCCTCTGTTACTGGCCTCTACTTTAATTACTTCCCCCACTCCCCCTCCCCCCTTCTCTTTTTACTACAGTGAAGACTGGCTGTAGCTGTTTGCGATGTAATTTGGGACATGGAGACGACATGGGCCTGTACAGCAGCCCCACTTTCAGTGAGAGAGGTGTGCTGCTGCTGCCAGGCCTCCCTGGCCTGCCGTGGCACTCACTAGCATTCCAGGGAGTGAACACCCAGTTCTGGCTGCCTCCGGGCCCCATGCTGACCGACTGTTGGCCATGGCTGTGTGGGTGCAGCTGGCTCTTCTGGAAGGGTCTGCAGAGGCGGGGACTGGTGCCAGAGAGGTGCTGGAGGTGATGAGGTTTTCACCTGTCCCATCCCTTTTTACGCTTCTGTTGCTGTTACTTTTCAGGTCACCTGGTCTACGTTGTACACAGTGGCGGACAGTTTTAGTTTTGGTAGCATGCCTAATTTGCTGTTGCCAGCAGAAGTGTTTGTTCTGTTCTTGTGTACAGGAAATTAATATAGAATTAAGAAAAGTCCCCAAGGTAGGTTCTAGATGAACTTTACAGAATCAGAGAACAGCTGAGGTTGGCAGGGCCCTCTGGGTCCACCTGGCCCAGCCCCTGCCCCAGCAGGGACACCCAGAGCAGGGAGCCCAGGCCTGTGTCCAGGGACCTTCTGAACATCTCCAGGGAGGAGACCCCACAGCCTCTGGGCAGCCTGTGCCAGTGCTGCGGCACCGCACAGCACAGCAGTGCTCCTGGTGCTCAGAGGGAGCCTCTCAGTATCTTGCAGATGTGAGGTAGGCGTGGCTGCTGAGTGCCCTGGAAACACTGTTGCTTTTGCAAACAGAAGGATAGGTGACTTAGAACTCTAAGCCAGATTTTTGCTAGCATAATTAGGTTATAAAAATGTAGTTAACGACTTGCTGTTCTGCCAAAACTGTGAATTGAGAGACCCTTAAATGTTTTTAACCATCACGGCCTGTTCAGTAGGAAGGAATATTTTCTTCAAGTATACTCTTTCCCTTATAACAGTTCTTCTTCTTCTATTTATTTTTTTAAGGTTGTTTTCAGTTGTGTACCAGAATTCCTATCAATTAAAAGCATTCCTAATGTAGGCATAGTGTTGTTCCTGAATAAATTTCCACTGTTTTGAAGATGTCACCATTCCTTTCCTGTGTCGCCTTTACTAGAATATTGCATTTACTTTTAAGCCCTTTTCAGAAGTAAATTGACATGTGCATTCTTTTTTTTTTTTTTTTAATGTTATTATAGATTTAAATGATCATAAAAGGAGAGGGGTATAGTAGTTTGCACAATTTTATGAGAAATTCAAGGAGGGAAAGGTAAAAAGAAAAGTACAAACTTTGTAAAATTATTCTAGGAATGAGATTGTATTAGTCTATGAGAGTAGACTATTACAGGGAGTGCCAGAACTCGTTACTTGATTTTTTCAAAACAAGATGATGCATTGTACCTCTAAGTGCACTGTAAAGAATAACACCCATAACTGATGGAACAATTCCTTCTTTTTGGTTTATGATTCTACAGTTCCAAATATTGACTGAGAGATTTATAATGGTCTAAAGAATTTTTTTACCCTTAGCAATTTCTGTGCAGCATACTCCTGTTCAGCCAAATATACTTCCTTAAGAAATGTAAATGTATGAAGCACATCCTTGGTTTCCATATATTTAAGTTGTAAAAACTTCTCTTTCTTTTGAACCCCCTCTATTACTTGTTTTTATTTCTATACTTGCTTTATTTACTTACTTTTTCCATTTCCTAACTATTCATATTCTATTGGAAAGTTCATTTCTTAGAACTTTTTTGTGTACTTTGGTTCATTTTTTTTCACAAAGCTGCTTCTGAAAAAAGTCCTCTGGCTTCAGGCCTTGCTTGGCATGCAGTGTAAGTATCCTTCTGTCAGACAGCCTTCTTACCTTGTCTGTCTGGGTGAAGACATGTTTGGAAGAACTGTACTGATTTGCCAGACGTTTGAGCTCAGAAATAGGAAGGAACTGCAAGAGATTCGCAAAAGTACTTGTCTGAGAGTTTCACTGGATGCATTTCCAGTGTGGCAGCTTAGAATGTGAGATAAGCTTCTCTCTGGACTTGTGTTTAAACAAGAAAAGAATTTTCAAAATGTCTTTAATACCTAGTGGACGTGATCTGTAGAACTGTTTTTCAGAACATCATCTGAATCTTATTCCCTTGTTCTTTCCTGTTGCACAGAGTCAATAGTGTGTCAGAGTCAAAATGGTGGCTCTGGCCACCATTTATGCACCCACACAGCTTCTTGTTCCCTCCCCTCTCTTGTGAGAGAGGTAGTAAAACAAAAGGAAGTTGAGAAGATCTGCGGATTAAGATAAAGGGAGTTTAATAGGTGAAGCAAAAGCTGTGCTTGCAGATAAAACAAAGGAATTCATTCCCTGCTTCCCATTGTCAAGCAGATGTTTAGCCAGTTTCCGGAGGGCATGCGTAAGGGTTACTTGGAAAAACTAAATGTCATCACCATGAATGTCCCTGCTTTCTTCTCCTTTCCTTGAGCTTTTATAGCTCAGCATGGTGTCATATGACATGGAATACTCCTCTGGTCATTTTTTATTAGCTATCATTGCTCTATGTTCTCCCAGTTTCTTGCCCACCTCCACTCTACTTACATGGGGACAGAATAGGAAGAAGCCTTTTTGCTATGCAAACACTGTTCAGAAATAGCCAGAAAATTGGTGTGCTATCAGCACTGTTTTAGTCACAAAAACAAAATGAACACCATGTGCGTTAACATGAAGAAAATTGCCTCCATCCTAGCCAGATTCAGTGCACCTGCAGAGTTCCTGTCTAAGAAGCTTTACTGCAGAGATTTGAGAATGGTGTTATTCGTAATCTAGTGTGACCTCCAGATGTGATGCAGCACCTGGCAGAGGAGTTCCAAGTTTCTCTCAAGCTAGGTTTGATCTTGGGTGCTAAGTGTGATTCTCACACTTGGTGGGAACATATCTATGGTTTGGATGTCTTGAAGAATTTCCTATTAGTGATAAACCACTTTATTTTTTTTATAGTTTCAAATTATAGCAGTAAGAATATTGTCAAGTCCATTACGAACACTGAATTATGTGGTGAGAATAGAGTTTGAATTGTGCGCAGTAAGTTCAGCATGAGGCAAATGACATCTGAAGTGAGAAGAAAGCAAAACACTAAGTAACTTGTGCATAGACAAAGGACAGCTAACCTCTATCCTAAGTGAGACAGAGTATCTTTGGGAAAAATAGTGTTTGATCATATCTAATTATTTAAACACAAGCATAGAACTGAAGTAGGGGTCACATAAATGACATTCGTTTTGTAATGTATTTTCTAACTCTTCAATTCTTCATTTTACAAACAGAAGTGGTGATGTGTGAGCACAGCACATCAGGTTGCCTTGCACTGATCCTCATAAGGATGGAATCTTCAGAAGATTTTATCTCTGTTACAGGAACTAATGAAGTATTAACAGTAACTGATCGTAGGCTTCTGCCTGAATGCAGAGAAGGAGCACAATGGGACACGCTGCTACTGAATGTCAGCAGAATTAGCAGGGGAATTCTTGATAGTTGTGTGTTCTGCTTCTGCTTGAGGTGGGAAATAAGTGCAATACATACAAAGATTTATAGAAGATTATCATACATCTCCTTGAGATGCCTGATGCCACCAGGGAGAGAGCTCAGGAGAAAGAGCCCTTATATTCTCTTTTCCGAGAATCAAAAGCTCAGAGCTATCACTTCCTATATGGTTTTGTTCAGCCCAGGTTATTGCAGAATCATAGAAAATCCCGAGTTGGATATTCTTGTTGGATGATCTACAAGGATCATCGAGTCCAACTCCTGGCTTCACACAGGACCACCTGAAAATTAAACCATATGTCTGAGGGTATTGTCCAAATGCTTCTTAATCTCCAAGTTAGAAGATTCTGCTAGAGGATGAAAAGTATGGGTATGGCTTCTAAAAACTAAGAGGTTTTTTTTAGTATGTGTGATATGCAGTTACTTGCAGAGTTTTATTTTTTGTTCGGTTTCTAGATGATGACCAATGGCACATCCTTTGTCTAATGTTAAGGCTTTCCTTCAGAGGATTGGTCAATATGACATCATCAGATTTTTTGTCATTGTTTTTTTGAAAATTGGTTTCTTCTCTTTCAGCTTGGTTTTTGTAAATGGTGAAACCTTTATAAGAGTGAAGTGTAAACCCGTGATGTAGAATGTCAAGCCAAATGGTGGAAAAGTGATCAAGTTTTCTACAATTGAAAATATATTATAATGACAAGTGCATAGTTGTCCTTTTCCATTCATAAAACAAGAATATTTGTTAATTTATGCCTACGTGAATTAATATGTGTGTATAGATCTCTTTTTTCTTCATTATGAGTTCCTGATTCACTTTCATTTCATATCACAGGAAAATCATTTATGAGAATGTATGGCACACAATGCTAACATTAAACTCAAAATCTAATCTAGGAAACCAATATAGTGAATTTTACATTTATTAGAACACAGAGAGTAAAATGAAACATTGTGCCTTTGGTACAATGCATGAGCTTGGTAGATGTTAAAGGCAACATAACATGTGGTTATGCTTTGAAAAATTACTAAGTGGAAATGACAGTATGGGGTTCCATGTACCTGTGGTTAAATGTGTCACTTTTCAGAAAACAGAAAAAAGACAGAACCACTGAAACAAAATCTTAGTGATTCATACTTATTAAACTGTAAACTCTATTTTTTTTTTTCCTGATATACTTCATCACTAACAAATTCAGATATTAGGAAAAGGAATTTAGATATAGGAAAAGGAATTTAGGTAAACAATGTTTTTAAAAGTGAATATACATTAAATATAACATGAAAAATCAGCCAGTGAATCAAAATAAAATCTGGTTCATTTTCAGCAGAATGCTATTTTGGAGATACTAGTGGAGCTGAAAATTCATGAAAATGTGCTCATTAAAATAGAAATTTGACTTAAAAGCACAAAGAGAACATTTTTACTTTTTTTCCCCCTGATTTGATACACTTAGCAGAAAAAAAAGCTCTATTTTATGGCATCTAATAGCACTGGGAGAACTCTTGGACAACTCATGTGTAAAGGAATCTTTTTATTGTACATATATTTGTGGGAGAATCAGAAGATTGTTGTCCATGAATGTACACTTACGATACAGTTGTGGTATGCCTCCTATTATATAAAATAGATACTTAAATCCATAAAAAGAGAATTTTACTTAGTGTGGACCAGCACTGGCCCCCGACCACTCCTGCTTAGGAGGGCAGTGCAGGATCGCAGTTGTGGTGCCTCACAGCATGCGTGATGCACGCAGCCTGGCTGGAGAGTAAAAGCGTGCACATACCACAGCTTGAATCTTTCCTAACCATATGTCTGTAAATTAGTACCAACTCATGAAATCACAGAGGAAGTAACTAAAGCACAGAAGAATTGGAGATTTCAGCTATATAAATAGGATTAGGTTTTCTCCTAATAATTTTTTAATTTTTTTATTTTCTAAATAATCTCTTACATTGTATTGAGAAGTTTTTGCAATAAATCAAAGAATCACCTCAGTTTTTTTTTTTTTTTCTGAGATGGAAACCTTTTTGGATTTGTTGTGGGTTAACCCTGATGGCAGTCACTTGCCCACTTCCCTGTATTGGGACGGAGGAGAGAATCAGGAGTGTGAAAGCATGAAAACTCAAGGGTTGAGATAAAGATAGTTTAATAGATAAGGCCGTGCATGTAAGTAGAGAAAATGAAGGAATTCATTCACTGCATCCTGTTGCCAGTCAGGTGTTCAGCCACTTGCAGGAAAACAGGGCTTCATCACGTGTTACGGTTTCTTCGGAACTCAAACATTGTATTTCCAAACGTTCCCCCTTCTTCCTCCTTTATCCCAGTTTTGTCATTCTGTGTGACTCTGTATGGCATGGGATAGCCTTTTGGTCATTTTGGGTCAGTTGTCATGGCTGTGTCCTCTCCCAGCTTCTCGTGCACCCCCAGCTCCTCACTGGCAGGGCAGTGTGGGAAGCTGAAATGTCCTTCATGTTGTTTAAGTGCTGTTCAGCAACAGTGCAAACACTGGTGTGCTGTCAGAACTTTTTGGATCACAAATGCAAAATATAGCACCAAACTAACCACTGTAAAGAAAGTTAACTCTGTACCAGCCAAAACCAGTGCAAAGGCATATTTATTATTTATATAAAAATTAAATAACCGTGTTTGCCCTTTATCCTGTTTTTTATCTGTGTGAAAATAGATTATTTGAATTGGTGATCAGTGTGAACGTTATAGCAGTTGATAAGATAGGAGGACAACTAACTGTAGTTCATGGGCCTTTCTGTCCTTGCAAGGAGCCTATAATGTTGCCAGATCACAATGTAATTGACAGGGAAAATTAATTCCAGTTATTTTGTTGAACTGTGTTGGGTTTTCTCAAAGTTCAATGGTGAAACTGATTGGTTTGCTGGTTGATCTTACAAAAACCTGGAGTAAGCAAATGTGCCTCTGACTTCAGGCTGATTACCTAACCTGTATATTGTATTACTACCTTCTACACTGTACTACTTTGCATGTCTTTTTTCTGTTTGCAGATTCCGATTTGTAGGAGAGATCATGCTGTCTTCCCCTTCATACAGCATTTAGCACTAGGGAGGCTGCCAGGGCGCAGACTGATAATAACAGACTAGGTGAACTGTGGTGGAAGAGTGATATTCTGTCTGTTTTGAGGGGATGGATGAGTTTAGCAAATAGTGTGTCTTCATAGCTTCATCATAGTGAGCCGCTGAAAGAAACGCAAAGTTTAGAGAAGAGAGACCTGGGCCTGCTTAAACCTCTGGAAAGGATGGCCACAAAAATCTCTGAAAAGGTCTTGGTAAAGTGACAGGGGAAGAAGGAAAACTGTTAAAACATTTTGAAGTGTAAAAAGTTAAGTAACACTTTTATCTTAACACTATCTCCAGCTTTCTTCATGCAAGCTAGGGATTTTTAAAAGTTGTCTTTTAGATATTTCATTAGGAAAAGGAAAGAACTAGGGCCAATGAGCTTTAGCTACCATTGCTAGTTTGATTTCACTTCCTTCTACAGACAAACACGCATAAAGGGAAGGTAAAGGAAAACAAGGAAAAAGAAAATGCATCTTTGTGTTAGTTCTTGAAACAGATTGCGTGAAGTCTGGTCACCCTGAAGTAGCTGTGGCATTGCTTTCAGCTGCCTTCTTCAGCATTGGCTCTTGGGGGTGCTGCAGCCATGAAGTTGATGCAGTGAGGAAAGTTTGTGGTCTGATGGCAATAAGGCAGAAGCAAGAAAAAGTATGTAAATGGTAAAGAAAAGAACTGTTGAGAACTTTTGACTCTTGCTTTCCTTTGTCTGTTGTTTGCAAGGAGCTACATGAAACACTTTTTTTTTTGTAAAAAAAATTGGTCTGATTAGGATATTTCTCAGAATCAGGTCAATAAATGCTATCACTGTTTTGGTTATAGGGCCCAATACTGTTGGTTATTGGGCCACAGGGTATAAGGGGAGGCAAATTGGCCATCTCTGAAATGATGACTGAATGAAGAATCCAGCACAGCCCATTCTTCAGTTATTTTTTTTTTTGTCACTCGTATAAGGCATTCTAATTAGCTTGCCATTCATTATTAACACACAGTCCTTTGTTGAAAGAAGTGTTTTTTGAAATTGAAGTTCTTTTCAGTTAATTCACTTTCTCTACCTCTTGTATCTTTTCTTGTTAATATAAATTGTTCTAAGGCATTTAATGTCTTAAGAATCCTTACATTAAATTCAGTGTGTAAGACTGCTGCTCTATTGCAGAAGTAGGATTACCTCTTGTTCAGCATCTTCATATCCTGAGTTCGTTGGGGATGAAATATAGTGGTAGAGCAGTGGGAGACATTGGTGAAGATGAGCATTTCCAATGCAATGACCCAGATGGTATTGAAAGTCTAATTTTAGATCTTAAAACCTTGGCAGTCTTCTGTAAACTAGTGTTCAACTTGAAAAGCTTTTTTTTTGTTTTTTAAAAAAAAAAAGTACGCCAGTTATCTTTGTGGCATTGAAAATGTCACATTAGCCTAATATTCAAGGCACAGAAAACCACATGATTGCATTGATGTAAGCTGACCTTTTTCAGACTTAAGAATGCCTTCTTTTTCTTTTTGTATATGTAAATAATAAAGGGAGAATAAAAGAACATGTATATTAATCATTTAAAGTGTAATTACTGCTGACTGAAGTTGAGGTTGTTCACTTTTATGTTGATGCCCATCTTGTATTATAAAAATTATTAAAAGAAAAATGAAAATAAGTTAGTTTCAACCAAATGTTGGTGATAGTTGGGCTGATTTATGATATTTCTAAATATTCTGCTTACTAGTTTCAGTGCATCTGAGTATTCTTTTGTATTAGATTCATATGGAAATTTAAGTAGATCTGTATATGATCACTAAATCATTATGAAACTGAAAATTTTAAAAAATGCAAATAAATCAAATTAATAATCACTAATTTGACCAGTTAAGAAATTTGTTTTGTGTGAAACTGTAGACTTCTTCATCAAAAAGAACTACTCAGTTCTACTCAAAATGTTTCAAATGGTCTTAAATATCCCAATAGTTTGTATGTAAAATGTTTAGTCATAGACTTCAAGGCTACAAGAAGCTCTTCCTAAAGAAGGGGTCATTACGACCATATGGTCTAAATTCTGTGTGACAGATCGTAGAATTTTTGTGGTGTCTGTGTTAAAATCTTGTAGCTATGACAGGTAGCTAGATATATCTAGTCTTCTAAATATTTCTCATGCTTTTAGATATTAAACTCTGTTTTGAAGAGAGTAGAATTTGTCTGGTTTAGTTGTAAAACTAAGAAGAAAAGTTGGTAACAGTTATTATTGTGCTATTAGTGATACACATCACAAGATTTCCTGTCTTTTTAATGTGTAGATCAAGATGATGAATTTACCCATCTTGTATAATATGCCTTGAAATTATTATTAAGGAGTCCCAATTTAGTTGTAAGTATTCCTTTTTTTATACTAATTAGTACCAAGATACTGGATAACTGACATTAAAAGAAATCATTAAAAAATGAAAGTAGCCAGCCCACCCACTGCTACTTGTGTAAATCTGCCCAAAAGCAAATGCTAGAAATGTTCTATTCACTTTGTCACTTAGTGACAGCTTGTTCTGTATTGAACAAAGAAAGATGGAACGCATCTGTCAGAGACCACCTGTCACGTAGCTTGATACAGTTGCTTATTAGGTGTGCTTTGTTTTGGGTAAGAACAATTACAGTTATTTTTGTTAGCAGTACAAATGCATTTCCAGTACAAATATACTTGTTTCAGTACAAATATTTATTATTCTATTTAATTTTTTACAGCTAGTACATTTTGTAGTAACTTCCAACAACCAGAAAAACAGAACATGCATAGATTTTGTTGTTTCAGCTTTTCAGGTGACAAAATTGATGAATTGATTCTTTTTTTGGACTGTATTTATTTAGACGAAAATCATAGTTTTCTTTCTTTTTTTTTTTTAAACTGCTACTTACCTATCATTTAGCAAACTGGCTTGTTTGTACAGGAGCTTCTGTGAATCCTCATTCAAATGTTTATTTTTGTAAATTACGTTAATAATTGTAAATGAACTGGTAGTATAATGATTGATGGCAGAATAAAATGTAATGTGGAAAATGGAGCTGGAACTTGCTTGTGGTACTTGCTTGCTATTTCTGTTTAGATAGAATCAAAGCAGTACTGATAGTAGCACACAAAAAGTAGTGTGCCCCTTTTCCTTCAACACTCATGCTTAATTTTTCTATAGTGAATAATCCCTAAAATTGCTAGGACCACACCCAGTTGTAGGAATATACATAAGATTCAGGTGTCTAAGAAGTTTTAGACATTGCTATAATTGCTCCAGTACCAAGTGTTTTTTCTCCAGCTCCCTGCACCTTTAAGTTTGGACACTAGCATGCGCATAGAAATGTCTGTGTGAAAGAACAGGAGATTCAGCTGTCACAATACAAAAACTGGTCAGGGAAGTTCCTCATCTCCATAATGAGAGATGCAGCAAACTTACTTCATGAATATCTCTGGCTTTGGTTTTGTGAGAAAACACAGCATGTATGGCCCTATTTAATTCAAAACATATTGCATTCTTGTAAGGGAGGGCGCATAAAGTGATCAAGGTACAAGCCAGAAAAAAGAACATCTGTATTCACTTCATAGTGTGCAGATTGGGAGGGACCTGTTGAGGTCATGTAGTGCTCCTGCTGAAGCTGAATGTGAGTCAGCAGTGTGTCCTGGCAGCCAAGAGGGCCAGCTGTAGCCCCGGCACTGCCAGCTGGGCCTGGGGAGGGATTGTCCTGCTCTGCTCTGCGCTGTGTGGCCTCACCTCAAGCGCTGTGTGCAGTTTCGGGTGCCACAATGTAAGAAAGACATAAAACCATAAGAGAGCATCCGAAGGAGGGCAGTAAAGGTGTAATGGGTCTAGAGGGTAAGATGTATGAGGAACAGCGGAGGTCCCTTGCTTTGTTCAGCCCAGAAAAGATGAGACTGAGGGGAGGCTTCATGGCGGCCTGCAGCTTCCTCACGAGGGGAGCGGAGGGGCAGCGCTGAGCTCTGCTCTCTGGTGACAGCGACAGGAGCTGAGGGAACGGCATGGAGCTGTGTCAGGGGAGGGTCAGGTTGGGGATTAGGAAAAGATTCTTCACCAGAGGGTGGTTGGGCCCTGGAACAGGCTGCCCAGGGCAGTGGTCACGGCGCAAAGCTGCCAGAGTTGAAGGGTGTTTGGACAGTGCTCTCAGAGATGGGATTTGAACCTTGTGGGTCCGTTCCAGCTTAGGATATTCTGTAATTCTAAGTTGTTTAGGAACTTGATGAATTCTCAATATCTCCAGGGACTGAGATTCCACGATTTGGGGAACTACTTTGCTTTTTTTGATATTTGACTATCGTCACAGCACTAGGTGCTTTCTTTATGCCTAGCTGGAATTTTCTGTGTTCCAAGTTGTCTGTCACCTCTTCATCTATACCTGTGCACTTTCAGGAAGAGTCTGGCCTTGTCTTTTCTGTATCCCTCATTAGGCAGTTGTAAATGGCATTAAGTCCTTCCCTTCTCCTTCTACTCTTCTTAAGGAATACTCAGCTCTTACCTCTGTTGAAATTCATGATGTTCCTGTTAGCCATTTTTCCAGACCCTTGATGTCTTTTGCCTAACAGCCCTTGCCGTTGAGTATATTGATAGATTCTCTCTGATCCTTCTCAGTTTGGTATCATCCACAAATTTGCTGATGAACATCTCCATGCCGTTAATAAAGATATTAAACAGTGTTGGCTTCAGGACTGATCCTGCAGGAGCACCGTTTGTTCAATTTCTGATTACTGGTACCATTTCAGCCTGGCAGTCCAACCAATTTTTCATCCACCTTGTGACCCGCTTGTCTAGCCCACATCTCCCCACTTAGGCTGGAAGGATTCCATGGGGACTGGGTCAAAACTCTTGACAGTCACTTGTCCACCCAGCCAGTCGTCTGACCATGGAAGGCAATCGGGCCATTCAGACATGCATGACTGCATGTACCCAGGCACTCAGGAAACCTCTGGTGGCTGTTCGCATTCAAAGCGTTCAAAAAAAAAAAGAAATCTTAAGACCGCTTCACTAAGATTTTTTTGTCTCTGGTGAACTTGTGTACAAGGTTGGGAATCCTGTTATGTAGTTCCTTCCAAGAATGATTAGAGATAATTTGCCCTTCTTTCCCAGGGGATTCATGATAATGAATTTGAGTCTTGCTTCTTTTAAAAATGACTTACAGCATCCATAATCCATTGATTTGTATTTAAAGAGGTATATAACTTTTAAGCAGTCATTGACATTCCAAAAAAAATAGATTTTTTTGGTAAATTTATCATGGATATGATGAGTTAGGATAATATATGTTAATTGTAAGTGTTGTCACTGATGCTGCAATTCTCTTCCATCTTATAGAAAATGGTTTGCATTTCCTGTCTATCCGAAATTTCACAAAAAGAAGTCTGCATTTACAATTTCACAGATTGTGTTTACGTACCATAAAGATACTTTTTTTTTAAAAAAAAAACTAATAGTTGACAATTTTTGGTAAGTTTCTTAACTGACTAGCATTTAGGAAGGTGGTTAACATTCCTCAAATATTGTTAATGCTACTTAAACGCATTGAAACTTTTGATGTTACTTTTATGGAAATTGTTTAACTCTGAGAGTTTTAGAGTAACTGCCAATAATACAATTATTGTAGTTTCTTTGTATTTCAAATATTTTATTAATTATAGCCATTTTCAAATCTTGTATCAATAATATTCCATTGTTTCAAGAAAATCTGAGTCCATAATCATTTTTTCCTGCTGAGATAATAACTATAAATAATAATATGCTGATGACAGGAATTTTGCCATTCGATTATGGTTTCAGTAACAAATTTTTTTAATGCAAAGTTTCTCTGCTTACATCCTGAAATCATGCACAGGAACAATACAAGACATCACAAATTAGTATCGATTGGTATGGCCACAGTGCTGTGTCAACTGTGGCCATTGTGTTGTTAGTTGTGAAGTATACTCTACTGTGTTTTTGGCAGGCTATTTAATAACAAGTTAGATGTTCTGAAGTGTCTTTGTTGGGTTTTCTATAGCTTCCAATTTAATTAATTTTGGAATGACAATTAACTTTGTTATATTAAAATTATTCCTTCAGTTGTAATGGTATCCCATGCTGTTCTGCAAAGGTTCTTATGTTGTCCTCATCAACGTAGTATCTTTAGTCTTCCAGTCGTGCATTAAATGACACGACTAACATCTGTTACATTTGGTTTGTTCTCTCACATTATCTCCCTGGGGGAGGAAATTCATGTGCACTTAGTGTGGTTTATTTTAACATGGTGGGTTTTTTAATATGTACATTTCTTTGTGCTCATATTAGAAGAGATGATATCAGGATGGTTTGGGAGTGGAGAGTTATTATAGAAAAGCCTTCTCTCCTTTTGAGTAAATTAAAACCACTGCTATGCCTGAGGGGTAAAATTTTTGGCCATGATCTTCATTCTGGACATTTTAGCCACAAGATCCTGAACATTTTGAAGGTAAGAAATAAAACTTTCCAGTTGACACTGTGCTGTTAAAAATCAATGCAGAGAGCAGAAAACCATGCCACAGCCCTTATGGTAGAAAAATGTAGTAGATGGAATTTGATAATGGTTGATAGCTTCTTGCTGAGGAGTTTTGCATTATCGTGATTGAGATAGATAAAGTTAATGGCAGCTGATAAATACGGGAACCAATGAAGATGAAATGGAATGTCCTGACAAGCAGGGAAAGGAGAAAGCAGCTGTAGGTGCTGATTTATGGTAGGACGTTATCAGGAGGAATTCCAAGAAAATTCTTAAATATTTGACCGAGCAGGCGATTTGATGCTATATGTGTTCAACCAAGTAGGAATATGGATATTTCAAAGTGGTCTCTTCTGTCCATTGACTTCATCTTTAGCTTTGGCCAGCTGTTCTTCATTCCTGAAGTGATCTTGTTTAAGTAGCAAAACTCCATTATCGTTATAATTGGTAAAATCAGCACATCCTGATGCTAAGCTGGGCTTTGAAGCTTTATAGAAAAATTAGACAAGATTTCTAAAGCCATGATCAGTGTAACTCTTGCACTTATTTGGAAAGATATAAATACATTTTATATATAGAATGCCATTTTATTGAAATCAAAAGAGCCTGTTATTTCCTTACAAGAACTGTGGAAGAAGGCAGAGTACTTCCATCACTGCTTTCTGTTCCAAGAGTGTTTTGCAAATCAGGGTTGTTCTGCAGCATTTTATTAGTAGTAAAAAACATTGTGTGAAATTAATTAGCTAGTCAAATCATTGTATGTGTTTTTTATAGGCCAGTCTAGAGTTTGTTTATTTTGGACAGAAATGAGGTTGCTTCCACCCTTGTGTTTTCTAAGGGTTTCTATTCCAGCTGCAATCCTGTTCTTTGAGCTGCCTTATAAGCCATTGTATACACGTTCTCCATAAAGTAAAAAGTTCCATTTTCACACATGTTGGTAAAATTTGCTATTTTCTCCTCCTGAAGCTCAGTAATTTTATTTTTTTAGAGCATTGTCTAGCTTTATTGAATATAGTCTTTATTATTTGCACAATTCTACTTTTTGTAGTCACTGCAGTCAATGAGATAATATTGCAATGTTTTTAATGTTGCTTGTGTTACATAAAACACTATTATCAGAGATATTAAACCAAAATAATTTTAGGGAAACTAAAAACCTGATCTCTGTTGTTGTGGTTCTACAATCTATAGAGGTTTGTTTGACAATGAATGAACAAAATGGGCACTTAAAAAAATATGTATTTTTAGATAAAGTTATTCATCATTATTGAAATCACTGTACAGTAGACATTTGAAATAACTTTAGTTTTCATGGTGGTATTGCAGGAGCTGTTGCTTTAGAACATGCCATGTACTTAGAATGCAACCTTTATTTTTTCAGTACATGTTACATATCATTTTCAAAATATGCTTATGTAATTGTGAAAATACTCACATAATGTTCATTTCAGATAAATCGTATTTTTCAGCTACATGACTGTTAATAATAAATGAATATCACTTGATGGCTTATGTTGAAGAGGGGAGGTCAGTTGAAAAAAGCTATGTGTTTGGATTCATACACATAGGAAAATTTCTGAGTGCGTTGAGTGCATATTAAGAGAAAGTAAGACTGATTAAGTAGGTTTTTAAGTTGGATAAGGGACCATTATGGTCTGAGTTCATTAAACATGTAATAAAATCTCTGAGCCATTATTGCATCAGGCTTAGGAAAATGAGAGTGAAGATGAACATAGAAATTTGTCCCTTTGACTTAAAATTGTGACTATTCATTACTATTGTAAAATGTTTCAATATTTAAAAAACCTCACCTTTAAAAATGTTCATCTTACTTCTGATAATTTTTTTGTAACTTCAGTTGCTTGAGAATAGATTTTATAGATCTATATCAGTACTGTCCTTTTATACATGTTAAGAAACACACCTGGGCTTCCAAGCGAGATGGTAATTGTATTCATTGTACCTGGTGCAGCCCCATCTTTATTATCTTCTCATTCATAGCTGTTTTTTCTGCATCAAGATGACCTCTTAGTTCAGCCATAACGGGCCCTGCTGCAAACCTGCACTTCGGATGGTCAAGTAGCTAGACTGCCAAAGTGAAAGAGAAAAATGAACCAACTTTGCAGTCAAAACACTCTTTGAGAGTGTCTGCATCTCTTGTGTACCTAGAAACTAGAAAGACTGAAATCAAACCACCAATTTTATCACTTTTCCAGTAAGGTAAAAGTAAATGAGTTCAGGTCTCACTGACATTTTCCCCTCTCCTCATGTCATTCTTTCCCATGTTTTCTAAATTCTTTAATACTGGAATTTTGTTACTCATTGTTTTCACTCTTCTTTTGCTGTACATTTTTTTTAAAGAGAGATTAAAGTGAATATTTAAATTGTATACCCTGTTCATGGAGTTTGGCATTCAGTTTAGCTACATAAAACCTTCTTGTACTTGGTGTCTCTTGAGGGGGAAGAATAAGTATTGTTTTCTATCTAAGAAGTGAGTAAAGCTGTGTCTCAAAGTGTGTTTTTTCTGCAGCTGAGACAAGCACATCTACATCTGTGTGCTTTTTCTCTCCTCCATCAGTGTCATTTCCTCAACTAGGAATCCAACTGTGACTAGGAATCCTGAGAATTTGGAAGAATAGGCCAGAGAGGTTAAAAAAAAAATCTGAATGTTTGCCACAAGATGCAAACAGAAATGTTTGCTATCAGCACGCAGTGCTGTAGGCAGGCCTGGTGGGACTGTGACAGATGAACCTTCTCTGTCTTTGGTGAGTAGGGGTCACCCGTGTTAGTAAGGAATCACTGTGCTTTCTGAGACATTTGCCCAAAAGTGTTAAACAGTTTTAATTTTGTTTCTTGGTTAGACTTGCTACTAGTACTTGTGAAGTTATCTGACTAGATAGGTCTTTAGAGAGTAGTTTTTTGATTTCTGTCCTCAGCCCAACTTGTTCTTGATGGATAAAGTAATATTTTAATTGGTTGAGATTCTGGGATTGTCTCTAAAATTGTGAATTTTAATATATTTTTGTGAGTGACAATGTTATAATAAAAATGCTAATTAGTTGGGCTGCATAGATTTTGTTCTAAACTATTTCAGAAGTTGAGGAGATCTAATGAAATCTTTTTTTCTGGGTATGGTTTTTGAGAAGACTAGAGAAGGGCAAACACAAAGTTCATTCTAAAAAGTGGAGATGAGATTGCTGGAAGAAAATCCAGAGAGTTGAAAGTGAAACAGCCCAGTTTAATTCCCAGAAAAGCAGTGGAAGAAATAAGGAAAGTTCTTCTAAGTATCTGGAAGATAATGAGGAAATGAATAATAGACAATGGGAATTTATCAAGAACAGATCATGCCAAGAAGTCTAATTTAATTCTGCAACAGGTAGCAGGTTCTGCAGACAACAAAGTGGCAGCAGATAACGTATCTTGACTTGAGGAAGGCTTTAAGATCATCTTGCAGAACATATTCCTAAGTCAGAACAGGTGATAGGAGAATAGTGATGTAGAATAGTAATGCATACTAATGTTTCAAAAAGTTTGAAAACTTCAAGAAGTTTTTCTGGGTAGCTGTGGATGTTTTTCTGTCTAAATGGAAAGGTGTACCAAGTGTAACTTTGTGGAGCTGTTAAAACACTAGCCATTCTTTTTGTTAATGTCCAGAATGCTAGAGCAGGGCACGCTTAGAAGTGTGTTACCAAACAGGTTTAAAATGATCTTGACAAACTGGTCATATGGTCTAAAAATATTGAGTGGTATTCAACAGGGACGTTATTCAGTAAGTACTGTGCTTGAATGTGACCAAGTGTGTAAACTGAATTTAGCAACGGACTGGGTGGCAATTCCCAAGTGCAATCTCTAGGTTTTAAACTGCCTCTTATGCTGAATGTGAACTTCAGTCATCCGTGTTCTTATGGGAAAGGGCATGTGCCATCACAGGTTGCATAAGCATTGCTATGTCCTGCAAAGCAGTTCTGATGAGCACCTGCCCAGCTGGAATGTGTCCAGTTTTGAAAACTGCAGCTCAAAATAGCAGTGGGTTAGATGACAACAGTCCAGGTGAGGTCACTAGAAAACATACCATGAGTAAATGCTGAGCACATTTAATGTGCTTTAGGACAGAAGGCTGAGGGTAACTTTAAGATTTTCAAATGAGTGTAAGGCTGCTGCTCTTCATGCTTCATAGCAGATGATGGCACAAGAAGTATTGAGCTTGATTTGCAGTTTGGGAGGTTAAGACAGGATACAAAGTTGTGGGTCTAATTCTTACTATATGTTAAGCTGTTTAATATGCCGTGTTCCCATTTGCCCCAGACTCATAGCTGTATGTGTTGAACTTGCGCTTGGAATACACCATCCTTTACGAGGATAGCTATGACTGAAATATTGTAGACTAATCCTTCCATCAGTATTTCTGTCATGTTGGCAGTTTTGAAAACTTTCCTCCCCATGCTGATCTTGGGTAGATTTTTCATGTATGAAGATTTTTTTTTCTCTCAGTCTCTTTAAGTATAAATACATGTGCCTCCTTCCTCTGAAGAAAGGAGTTGGGATTTTTCTACAAGATGGAAGCATACAAATTCACTTGTTCATGAACTTGAGAATCACTGTTAAACTTGTTTTCTGTAAATGCCCTTACTTCTCATTTAGAAATAGAATGTGAGCTTAAGAAAACACAGAACTTAGAAAAATTAGTTTCCTGCTGCCATTAGAAATGGATACTTGGAGTACTTAGTGTTGTAACTCTGCAAAATGAGTTTACTGGTGAGTTTTTCAAGGATGTTTGCCATGTGCTACATTTTAAATCATGGGACTATTGTTAGGGCTTGTTTTGGTGTTGCTTTGTATTTACTGGTTTCGGTTTATATATAGTGTCTTCTTGAATGGCAGTTCTGTTCACTTTAAATGCACCCTAATTGCAAACAGACATGAATGAATGCCTGTGATTAGTTGGAAACAAGAACAATGAGTGTCTGCTTTACAATGAAGATCCATGAGTGAATGAATGAAGATCGTCCAAAGCTGCAAATCAGAATTCTGTTATTAGACGTTCAGAAATTATTTCCACAGAAGAGCTGTGCTTATGAAGAATGATGCTCACAATAGTACATTTTTCTATAGGTAACATTCCATTTATGCTTCTAGTAGAAGTGTAGACTCATTGGAGGAAGAATGAGAGATCTTCCCTTCTGCTTTTGCCTTCCCTGTACAAGTGCCTTTAAACTATTGTGGCTAATTTCAGGAATTTAAAACTTGGTACTCTTACAAATAAGCAGTGAGTGTTCCAGATGCCATGTGTATTTGTTAGAGTGACTTCTTCTGGGTTCTTAATTGGTTGCAAACTTTATTCCAAGGAAATGCAGAAAACAAAGCAGGAAAGATTCACATTCCCCTTTATAAAACCATGCCTGGGACATCATTTCCTTTCAGGAAGTTCAGCTGTTGAGCCAACATTGGAGTGTTAAACACTGAGAGAATAGTGTAGTTTTATTTAATTAGAGTATAATCTTTAATTGTACACATAAAATTTTCATTGGTATTTGGTGGAAATGCTTAAAAGCTACTGACCCAGGTACTTAATTGTCCCTCTGACTGTTGGAAGATTTTTTTGCAGCTTGACTAGGAAAGCCAATTTAGGCAAAAATAGAAGAAAGACAAACTGTGAGAGTGTTACAGTTTTAATTATAGTTAATATGTATCTTCAAAAAATCTCTATTAAAGGTAATGACATAATTGAAGTTTTTCACCATATCTGGAAGACAGTTTTGTTTATACAGGAATGTCTGTGCTATTTTCAGAAACCGTTATGATAAGGCTTTGAAGCAGCAGAAGAATGAAATTAAATGTTTCAACGACTTCTATTGACCTTCACTATTAATTTATATGAGATCTCAGAGGTTAGGTAGCTGGCTAACGAGACTGACTATACTTGTGTGTGGGTAGCTGTCCTGTGAAACCCAATTAGAGTGCAAATAAACATAGAATTCACTTAAATAGTAGTAAAGTTTTTGTTTTGTTATGGTCTCTCACTTCGGGATTCCGAAGTTCTTTGCTGGTGCCTATCCATAAAGCAGGTGTTTTGCTTTCATCAAGCAATGGCAATAGTTACACGGATCAGATCCTCATTTCGTTCTTGTGTCTGTGATGCAGAAAGAAATTAAATTTAGGCTTTTTTAACTGGTTATTAACTTGATGAAAATTCACGATATTGACTTTTGTTCCTGTTATTTCATCAGCAAGCAATCGTTCCCTAGCATTGCCTCCACTCAGATTGCCAGACATCTGGATCCTGTTCATGCAGTGAGATGTCACAGTCTGAGAAATAGTAATTTACTGTCTCTCGTGTAGTATTCCACCTGGTGAATGTAGTTACTGTTATTTAACAGGAAAAATGACGCATCGAGACCAAAGTAATTGCTAATGTGTTTCAGATTAGTTATAGAGTTAAAGTGAATTTTTGTTTGCTTCACCTGCTGACAGCTGAGCCCAGGATTGCATATTTCCCTGTTCTTTGGGAGATGCTTGGAATGCCATCTACTGTTGACAAAGGAAAACAAACAAAAAAACCCTAAAAAAAATTGCTTTTTTTTTTTTTTTT
>WBMW01006057.1:252526-338339 GCA_013396635.1 Penelope pileata
TTTTTTTTTTTTTTTTTTTTTTGGAGCAGTTTGTTCAAAAACTAAACAAGGGCTGATCCGAAAGTAATGCCTCCTATTTTGTGATGTTGGCCCAAGATGTCAGAGGCAGATGTTGGTGGTGTGGCAGCAGAGGTTGACCCCTCCCACCACTGTCCCGTTCCATGTTGTTGCCATGTGACAGATGGCAGCAGAGGGGCACTCTGACACAATGGTGGCTGATATGGGGGTGCCGGTGGAGCCAAGGGGTGGAACTGAATTCCTCCATGTGGGAACAATGGCACCCACTGACATTCATTGGTGCTGCTGAACGTTTCTGGAGACCAAACAGTGGCTGTGAGCACAGTGAGGAGTGGGTGCTGTGTTTCAGCAATGCTGCCCTCACAACAGCTCTGAAACAGTGGTTACCTCCCCTGGTACAGATTTTGGTGAGCATGGTGTGCAGGCTCTTGTTCATTACTGGAGAAAATGCACTGCTAATGGTGGTGCCAATGTAGCAAAATAGTGTTCTGTAGCTGAGAATGTGCTCTATCAAACAGTGTTATTGTGCTCTTTGTGTCTGTTGTAGTTTCCGTGGAAGCAAATAGAAGGCATTACTTTCAGGTTGACCTATGTATTTACATTGTTACATCTGTACATTTACTACTTGTAAGGCCATCTTTTTGCAAAATATTTAAAATATATTACGTGAAATTCAATTAATGCTCTGAAAGGGGATTAAACTGGTTCTTTGATTTCAGTATCGTAGCTTTTGTATCATCTTTTACATTACACTTTCCACTCTGTTTTATGATTTCCCTGAGAATTGTCGTTAACTGCAGAAGAAATGTAGGTTTTTTTAAACAAGTCTCATCTTTTCAATATGGAGTTAATGGAAATTACGTTAAATGAAGAAAGTTGTAATCCAGGTACTATAATAAATGTATCTTGAAAATTCTTCTGATCCAGTTCAAATAAAGCATTTACAGGGTTTTTTTTTTGCTTTATATTTGTCTAGATACACCTACAGGTGTTCAAAAATGTAGAAAACTTTCAGATAAATTTTCAATATAATTTAAAGTTTTCGTTTAAATGAAATTAAATGCTAAGAGAAAGACCCCTCTTTGACACTCCCTCAACCTTTTAAATTACATTTGATTTTCCTTTTCAAGAATAACAAATGTAGGACAACAGCGAAGATCTGTTACTGAAGTTCACTCTGATAAAATTGTTTATGGAAATTGCAGATTTACTGAAGCTTGAGTGGGTTTGTAAACTTTGTCCCTTACATTGAGATACATTTAGAAATATATTTCTTATGCAAAGGAAATTAACTGTATCCCAGCCAAAACGATGACATCTTGCATGGTGAAGCATGATTTTTTTGAAGTAATATGACACGTAAGAGTGAAGTATTTGTCTTAGAGGTTATATTGGAGGAACATTTTCTTTCCAATTAACTTAGTTAAGCTGTTCTTTAAAAAAAAAAAAGGAAAACAAAACCAAAATTTGGATAAATTCAAACTAACAGTAGAAGGTAATTACAATTTTCTTCCATTTTGTTTAAAATCATTCAAATATGGATTTTTTTCAGATAACATATAAGCTTTACTCTGAGTATTCCAACTGTCAAAAATGTATATTTGTTAGGAGATTGGGTTCTACTGATATATGTAACAGAAACATTTTCCAACCCAAGCCTTACCTGAGGCTTGTGTGGAGTCCCCATAATTAAAACCGAAAACTTCCTTGCTCTTTTCAGCTGCTGCCCACGGCAGCATTCAAACTCACTGTTTGGATCTTTATTTTGCTCTTACTGGATTTCTAACATATGGTAATTTTTGATGAATTTTTGATTTTTTAAATTTAACATTTTGAAAGTTGACTGATGCTGACCTTGAAACTGTCACATATGTCAAACTACCAAGTAATGGATAATGTAACCCAGGAAGCTCAAACTGGTGAAACTCTTACTTCAGGAGAGTTAGCAAATGAGACAAATGAAAAAACTTCTGGAACATAAAGACTGGATGACATTTCTTCACTGAATATATTTTCTTATGTTAGTAGACTCATGGAATAAATTATGTTGGAAGGGACCTTAAAGACCATCTAGTCCAACTCCCCTGCCATGAGCAGTGACACTTTCCACTAGATCAGGTTGCTCACTGCCTGTTTATGTAGGATGAATATTTTACTTGTAGCCGTATTTATTGACAACTTTGCTTCATTCAACACTTTACATTAGTTGTTGCTTTACAATTTTTGTTGCTCCCTGCTTTTGTACATGCTGTCAGCAGCCAGCAGGTGGGCAGCCACTGGCGTGCTCCACGTGGCAGCCGATTGCAGTGCTGATGGTTACAAGTTCCCACTCGCACTGTGATAACCAAAATACTCATTTGCTAAATATAGGAACAAGCTGCATTAGCTCAGTTTAAACAACACGGGAGGTTTGGACACTAGATTTTTAACATCGACCTTTTAGTATCACCTCCCTGGCCAATGCCTCCTGCTTCAAATTTTGGTTAACCTTCAAGAGAGAGCATTGATCCATCAGTTAATTATGGGAACTGCACGTAACGTGGTGGGTACCACTGTAACACTTCTTTATGATTGCAGTTGTATACGGTCATTTTTCCATGTGCTGATTTGTGATGCAGGCACTTGATTCATGGTTTTAATATGAAGACTATAATGGAAAGGAAAAATTCTAACGAAGATGGAAGCATAGGGGCTTTTTCCTAAGGAAAAGAGGAACCCAGAAAATCTCCTAGCGGTCGTTGTCACCAATCTTGAAAGGATTCATTTCCTTTTTCCTTAGTGGAAGAACAAGGGGGCCACCAAAATGACAATATACCTAAAGATTTTTATGAACAGCTCACAAAGAAAATATTTTTAAAAATAATTCACTCATTATGGTTATGTGATAAAGAAATGATTAGTTTGCCCCACATAAAGCACAAGCTTCTGTATTCATTTGTAGAACATAATATCTCTTACTCTAGAAGAAAATAATAGGAAGCATTTTTGCTCTGAAGAATTCATATCCAAAGATAGGCAGTCTCATTTCTTGGGCTGGTTCTGAAGTAGCCAAAACTTATGTCAGTCTCCTCACTCCTTGATTTGAAATCAAAGCATGGGGCTTTTAAGCATAGTGTTTTCAGTTGCAACAAACTGCATTTAGGACATCTTTAGTGAAGATATTACTGTCGTATTTCCACCTTGAGTCTTATTTGGCTGGGAGCTCTGATCATCCAGTTTCTAATTAGGATCTAAATGTCAGAGTAGCATTAATCTTACGGAATTTACTGTGTTTATTGGTGATTTTCATTTGAGGTTTGTAGGTGGCTTATTCAGTCTGGACTTTTAGAAAGCATCATCTATAGGTTTGTGCTTATTCTTAAAGTGTATATGGAGATTTTTTGTTGCCTGTTTTGTATATCACTTCAGTGTGAACTTCAGGTAATGTTTATCCACTTTAGCGTGGATTTAGATGGGCTTTGGATTTATTTCCTGTTACAGATACTGTTTCTATTGCAAGTAGCTAGCTTTTCCACCTGCTTGTTTAGTAGTAAGGAATGCCCAATTACCTCTCAGCATCTGATCTCCCAGTTGTTTCTGCAGAAGCTGCTGATACTTTTGTTACGATCGGTCAGAATCAGTCAGGAAAATCACCTGAACACTTCTGTAAAATCTTTCCTTTGAAAAGATATTACTGTGTTGTCCAAAATATGTTCTGCCTTCATTCAATTAATTTCTAAATAAATAAAAGAACTCAGAGCAGTCATATAAAATAAACTTTCACCTTAACAAAAATAATTAAGCTTAATGTGCTAAGCTGAGTGTTCTTTTAGTATCAATGGAGTAATCAATTTGCATAATCGGTTCAGTTAACATGTAAATATTTCCCACTTATCCAATTAGTATGGTATTTGTGTTCAGCCTTCCTAGGTGTTCTTGGAGTCAAACATACTGAACATAGTGTAACTTACTTCAGCTGTAGAGATGTTCTCTTTCAAGGAAATTGCTGATTCTACACATTTTTGACTTTGTGGCTGTGTTTAACTCTGTGTCACTCAGTGGAGGGAATATCATTGGGATGCTGTTGCAAAGATTTGAAAAGAGAAGGAGTCCACAGTAGCAGATCTAGGGCAATGAATTAATGGACTTGCAGTCTGAGATAGTGTGGTGGAGACCTCTGAGCATGGATGGAGCAGATAATCTCTCTTTTTCAGCACAGCCCCTAGCTAGACCTGGCAGTGGTTTAAGTACAGTTACACACTGAATGCCATTTTCAGTGGGAGGGAGCAGGAGGCAGGGGGAAAGAGCAGAAGGCTAACAAAGTGTTGTTTGTTTAAATTCTGTTTTATTTTTTGTCATTTTCCAAGGTATGTTGAGGATGATTTTTTTTTTCTAGGTAACAGAAATATTGGTGATGGCAGATACTTCTAAAACATTGTGATTTTCATGTGCTATGAGAATGGACATATATAGATTCCTGAGACAGATTATGTACCTTAATCAGAATTTTTAAAAAGTGCTGAAGAGTGTGAAATCACTTGCTTTTGCTTTCCTTACCACCTTCTCATGTAGTTTTGAGCCTGGTTGGCGTTGGGTGATGCTGTATTTTTTGAAGATTGTTGGAAAGCATTCATTTAGTAATTGCATTTTAGTCTGAAAAGTTTTGTGACAGGATTCAGAATACTTTATTGGAAGTTTACAGCAGTCCTGTCAATTAGCAGTATGTCCATTTTTCAGACAGCTGTGCAACAAAAAGCAGTATCTAATATAAAATCCATAAACTGATTTTATGGTTTTATCTTTAATCTGTGCTTTTCACTATGTTTGCACTGAGAAGACATTTTCTAATTAACCTTTTTTTTTGGAGTAGTTGAAATCTGTTAATAACAGGAGAGAATTTTTGAGGAGAGAGAATAATGTCTTCCCCTTGAAGCCTGTGTGTTGGTGTCTCAACTCTGGAGCTAGCTGCTAGCTTTTTGCTATTGTCTGCAGTAGCAGGACCTGGAGTGCAAGGAAGAAAATGCAAATCCTGAGGGCAGTATTAAGTTGAATTCCCTTTATAATATGTGTGGCTATCAAGTAGTTGATATTCATGCCACTGTGTTTGTTTGAAAGACAGTTGCTCTTATAGATTTTTTTTTTTAATGTATATAATTAGAAATCTATATTTAAGACAAATTTATTTCCACGATCTTCACTCAACTGTTCTCTCCTTCTTTTCTGTTAACACAGCTGGAGGTCAGTGTCAGTATTATATCTGTAGAGGAAGCAAGACGTGAAGATTCTTTTTATAGAACTGAGACTATCCCTCATTGTTCCCGTACGATTTGCTTTGGGGAAATGAGATAGGTCTCTGCATTAATATTTAATCTCATCTTAATTCTTAATCAAGTTTAGTGTAACACATCTTTCTCATTGAGACTACATATATTCTGCTTTGAGTTTTGGGCCGTCAGGCTCTATGTTCCCCAAACTTAACACCTCATAGTTGCATCCCATTTGCTGGACTTCATAGGCAATACATTTAATAAAAATCGCTACTGTAAAAAAACATCAGCAATTCATTAAAGTGATGCTGACAACACTAATTACATCATTAATTTTAATAGTGAATACTTAGATCTTTTCATTCCTGGATGAAGGAAATCCAAATTCCGGTCAGTAGATGGATTTGTATATCCAGTCCTCTCAGCTTCAGCAAAAGGGCCAGAGAAGCCTGCTGTGCTAGGCCGGCCTCTCCTAGCCTCACTGAGGTGGCTGGAAGGTGAGGGCTGTGCTCTGGGTTCCTCAGGCTGCGGGGAGCACAGAAAGCTGCTGTCCCGCTTCTGAGCAAGGGAGTGCAGCTCCTGGCCTATAACACTGGGAGTGGAAATGGCACGGCGTGTTCTATGCTTTGTGTTTCACTCAGTGTTTCTGGGAGACGTTAGGTGTGCTCAGGTTATTCCTACCGATTGGATCTCCTTGTGCTCGTAGGTCTGCGGATGGCAAATCTGTGAATCTTGAGAGCACTACTGTGTCTGACATAAATATTAAGATGCTTATCCCTGGCAAGGATGGCTCGTTCTGAAATCTGGATATCCTCAGACTTCACTGGAGAAGAACTAGGTGCCTGTTTAATTTCAGGTATCTAGAAGGTGTAGAGTAGATTTTATGGGTCATTATTGTGGACTTAGGCACCTGAATTCTGCCCACATGTTTTTGCAGCGATGCACCGACGTGTGTAAAAGTAGAGAAGAGGCTGGCAGAGCACTTGTTAGTTTGCCTGTAACCAACACATCATCTGGGAAGAACACTGCATGGTTTCAGCACAGTAGATTTCAGATAAGCGCTTTCCGTGATAGCAGTATGTTGAAGAATAGAAAATTATTAGGAGTTTATATGGTTGAGGAAAAATTGTGTTAGTATAATCACTACCTTCACTACTTTTTCTCCTGCTTCTGTTTTAATTCTCTTCCCTCACCTTTCTGTTTTGTCCTCCTATTCATTCCCTGTGCTGGTGGGACTAGCCATAACGTTTGAAGAAATCTTTAGTGCCCAGAGGGGATCTAGCATAAAAAAGGTGTTCAGTGAGACTCGAGATCCAACCTAATGATGCTAGAGCCTGGAAAGGATCAAAAGGCTCTGGCACTTGCCCTGTGCAGGCCTGCAGAGGATTGCAAGAGGAATGGTGCTGTGGATGTTTCAAAGGGCAGAAGTTGTAGGCAACTGAGTGCTAATATTCCTTATTGCTGAAAAGTAGAAAAATGATGGCTTGTTTTAAAGTGAAGCAAACGATACAGTAAATGGAATTATGATCTGTGCAAAGTAAAATGTAAACTGATAAAGGCTTCAGATTCATTCAGTGTTTTAGTATTAATTTGGTGCTTGCGCACGGTGTTGAGTGAATTCCCGTAGTGATAGAAATAATCAAAAATGAGAATAGAGAGTTACTTAATGGTTTGCATTGTTGGAATGCATTGTCACAGCCACTGTTGATTAGGCACATTATCTACACCCTGTTGGTGGTCTTGCCAAACAGGTGTTTATTGGAAATTATTTCTAGTAAATAACTAGGACTAGCATTGTTCTTGGTGGAGTTTCTGGAAGATAGATTGAAAAGATGTGGAAAGGCAAAGGGAAGACAAGTGGTGTGCAAGAAGCAGCCTGCAGCTGCACTGTTTGGATTTTTTCATTTGGTCTGTTGAGTAAATGGATATATATTTATATTGACATGTCAGTCCAATTCTTGTAAGGAATTAATAGTTGCTGGTTTTGAAAGGAGAGGTGTTTTACTACCTAGTAAAAAACAAGGGACTTCTTGCAACCAAGGGAAGTACAACTGTACGTGTAGCATGTAGACTATGTATAAGAATCTGGAGTCTTCTTAGTACTTGTTTGTCTAGAAAAAGCTATTTATACCACAGCTGTGTTAAAATGCATTCCATGCATTTCATCTAATATGTTAATATTTCTCTGTTACTACTGCTTCTACCCCTAATTTTTCTGATTGAAGGGTCTTCTGGGAAGAGTAGCAGACATTACCCTCTGGCTTGTGTTACTTGGTCCTGAAACTTGATCTGTTCCCTGACCTTGAGTGGTGACTGTGCTGTGCACCTGAAAGGCCCAGGCCTGTTGATCCATGAGGGCAATACTAGCTTAACTTCATGTGGTAGAAACTGTTTTGTCAATAGATTTTTTTCATAATTTTGTTTCAAATTATAGCTTCCCCTCCACTGCTGTTGTAAAGTCAAGGAAGATCATTGCCTAACGCTGGGACCGAAGGATATATGGATAGTACTCAAGTACTGCGTCACAGTTATATAATAATGGAGGCTCTTGTCCTCACTTAACTGCAGTGTTGGAAAGTGTACAGTGGATGAGACACAGAATTGTAAGACGAGAAAGGAGTTATTTCATAGAAGATATGATTTGAATTGCATAATCAAATTACATCCCAACTTAGAACACAGTGTTCCTATAAAATGAGGGGAAAACCATTTACATGCAGGTTTTCAGGGTGTCTGCTAATGGGTAATGTTTTTTGTTTAGTGGTTCTAAACTAAAAATCTGACTGTATGATTTTCAGAAATACCAAGGATGTGCAGCTGCAGTTGAAGTCACTGAATATATACAATTATGTAAAGATGCTAAATCCTCTTGAAAAAAAAAAATACCAAAGATTTCAAATGGAGCTCTCAGAATTAGTGTGCATTATTGCAAATTTTGATCTCACTCTATTTTGGTCTCAGTTTTGCATATGACAAAAAATGACCATGGTCCCAGTCCAAAGGAAAGATGTGAGTTGTAATCTTAATTTGTAAAGCATTTGTATTTCAGTTGTTTACTTCAAAAGAAAAAATCACGATGAAATAACGATTTAGGTGTCCAGTGAATATCTTTGGGAGCCATGTAGTGAGACGAATGTAAGGAAATATGGAGTAACTGTATATTCAGTTTTCCTTGTCCAGTTGCCAGAGAGGTGACGCTTTGACTGTCTAGCGCTGGGCACATGACAGGAGCTCTGAAGGAGCACTTCCTTCTCACCGTTTACCATGCAGAGGTTTGATTCTGGCTCTTGAGGCTGGAGGCTCCCAGTTAAGTGTCCTAAGCTGCCTCATGCAGAAGGTACAGATACACTTTCCTCCCACCTCTGCCCTTTTAATATTTTGTGTGGAAAAACTAGTGTGGAATCTCATGATTAAAGATTAAGTTGGTTATAATTAAGATGCATGCGGGACTGCAACTACATGAGGAATTTTTATTTTCATATTTCTTGACTTTGGAGTGTATCTCTGCATTTTTTGGTTTGTATTGGAACTTCTATTTAAAGTATTATTTTCTAAAATGCTGAAGAGGCACACTGTGCTACCAGACTTTTCAGTGTGTGCTGCATGTTCAGTTTTCATTCTCTGTAGTAAATTCTGGTTTTTAAGATTTTTAGTTTATTAGCATCTACTTTTCTTATTTAGTGCTTGTCTGATTACTGAACCCTGCTTATAGCAGTAGTCACTGTGATATATTGTATGGAGCGGGAGATATGGAGCTAATTTTCCGAGTTTTAATCTTCTGCCCAAAGTTAAACATCTGCTTAAGTTATGAGACTGCACTCCCTTTTAGCAAAGGGAGGGAGCATTCTCCAGAGGGACGTTCAGAACATCTGTTTAGGAACTTGTTTTTTTTCATTCACTGTAAAGGAAAGCTAGATCCCAACTTGATATTTAAGACAGATACCCACAATTAGAGGATGTAAGTATTCTTGTGAGTGTATGTCTCCATTCTTGGGTTTGCAGGAGAGGAATCTCCTTTGCTTGCACATTCACAGCATGTATTTCAGGTAGAATATTTTCTTGAGGGCAATTGACAAATGCTAATCAGTACTATACAGACTTACTGTATGTTTTACCTAATTATTTCTTTTACTAAGTCGTAGTAAACTTCACTCAGAATAAAGTTCCGTAGTTTTCCCTCCTTAGTTTTTAGAGTTATGTTGTCTTCTGACACTTGACATCACTGTAGTTCAATAAATATAGTGAAGATTTTCCTTTTACCTCTTAATTCAGGGTGTTGCATTTTAAATGTTGTTATATGTTTTAAATTCACCTCGAATTGTAATAGATAATTTGGTTGTAAAATAAAAATCTAGAAAATAGATTATAGTTAACGTAATCAAAACACTTTCCTTTGCCATTATAGCTGAATGTGTTGCTGGAAGCGTTCTAACTTGATATTCTGTTCAAAGAATTAGAAGTCAGTTATGGGAAATCACACTGATTTCATTTTGTAACTGAAAGACTTAGACACTTGGTTTTCACCAGTTTTTTTTTGTCCTGAATGGAAATAGGCACAGAATACAACTTGACATTAATACAGCAAATTCTAAGGGAATTCCTTTTAACTCGAAGTAAGAATTTTTTTCTGTTGGTTTGATACAGATTATAAAACATCAGGGTAGTTGTTTTACAACATGTTGCACTCAGTTGTGCAAACTTATCTTTTTAGGGTCAAAGAAGAGCAAAAACCACAGCTGACACAGTAAGTAAAATATCTTAAAAGTGCAGTAGGCTTGACTTTTCTACCTTTGCCATGTTCTGCTTTTGGCACCTTTGATGGTATTAGCTTACACTAATACCTGAAAGGCTGCAGTTAGTTTGCCATCTGCTTCCTGACTGGCTTGTAAGAGAGCTGCCTGCAGCTTCTTACTTCATCCACATCTTGGTTGGATGTAGGTTCTTGCTGCCTGCTTGTGAGCTGGTTAACTGTACAACTTTATTTCCCTTACACCTGTAGTGGCTGATTTAGTATTGCAGCTAGCGTTCCCATTGGCTCTAGCTTTTCCGCCTGTCTATTTCTATTATCATTGGATAAGAAAACATTTGAACTAGTGTGATTTTCTTGGTTATTCAGTCACATTATTTGCTTATTTAAACAGGTGGTTTCCCTTTAGTGGGATCACTGAGCTGGTAAATAACGTTCTACAACCACAGCAAAAACAGCAAAATGAAAAGGAGCCCCAGACGTAAGTAAGCTGCTCTCTGTAGACTAAGTGATGTCTGTGTAGCTTTAAAACATACTGGAGAGTATGTTTATAATGATTGCCCCTTTAGAACATCCCGCTGAGGGCATTGTACAAGCTGGCACTGTTTGCTTTCCAACCCCGTATTGGTAAAGGGAAAACTGAAAAGCAACCCTTTTTACCAGTAACTTAAGTGATTACATTAGAATACAATCTGAGGAATTACTACTGCTCCATTTGCCTTTTTCTTCAAATACTCCATACGTGGAACTCCTAGAGAAGTGATGTGTGATGTGTTTTCTGTGCATGCGGAGCTTGAATGGTGAGACATGTAGTATTACATATAGCATGTCTGTGCACATGCATGGTATTTGTGGTATTGATCATGCATGGAATGCTATACAAATCTACATAATGTGTACGAAGAGCTTTTAAAGGACCAGGAAAATGTCATTTCATTTTTTTCATGCTTCTAATGTATCTGTAAAGCTTCAAAACTTTAGCAGATATGGTGAAATTTTGGTTCTGTCAAAAGTTCAGGAGTTTTGACTTTGATGGGGCCAATATTTCATTCGTGGACCTTTCACAGTGCTAAGCCACTATGAGAGCCATATGAAAAATTTTACTTTTCTTGCTATCTGAAAATGTTATGATTTAACAGAAACTGGCAAAGATAGGACATTCAGTCTTAGGGTAGAACATAAAGCATGAAGCTGAAAGTATTCTTTTCATAATGAGACACTTCAAAAACAAAGAAAGACCCTTCAAATTTTCAGACATTTTAAATGTGACCGTTATTATTTGAACTTTAAATGTTTAAGTTGCTGTATTTTCTTTCTTCTAGAAAGGACTGTCTCGTAAGTTCACATAAAAAATGTTTGCTTTTGAACCCATGTGTAAGTGCTTTAAAACATGCATATCATTCCTTCAGAATCAGTTTTAGTTTGTCTTTAAATATGCCACTTGAACAGAGTTTCATACTTACAGGCCATGAAATCTGTTATGTTTTGAAAATACATAGAAATTTTGACAAAATTAAACAGAGAAATAGACCATAAACTCTATATTCTTTTAGGCAATGTATTTTATGAACTCTGGTTTCAGTTTTTTCACTGAAATTCTTGTTAAACTGTGTATTTTGTTAACGGCGGAGTTTTTCTCTTCCGATTATGGTACTTGTATATATGGTATATATACTCATATATATGGTACTCATATTAAATTCTATTCATGGCACCATAATACTTCCTTTGTATTCCCAGTTTCCTCAATGCAGGCAAAGTTTGTTCTGGTTAGCAGTGTTGTGCACATGAAGCATATGGCTTTGAAGAAACTGAAAAGACTATACTGAATGTAAACAGTTGAGTTAGAGTTGCCAAAAAGGAGTTATAAATACTGATACTATTGTAGTTGCTGTTATAATGGAAGGATTTTTTGAACAGTCATTTCTTGGAAACCAACTTGTTTTGGTGTTTCTATTAAATAACTGGGAAATGAACTATGTTGTATACTGATTCAATTTACAGATGCCACGAGGCTGTGAGAAGTGTGCTATTTAATAGCAAGGCTAGATTCCAAAATTATCCTAAGAAATGCAAGGTGTGGTTATGGCATCACAGTGCCATTCAATAGGGGTATGATGCCATTCAACATGATAAATAAAAGGTAGTTTAGTTAGGTAGGGATAGCTTTTGCAGTTGACATAGAATAGAGAAAAACTTCTCTAGCTAGAAGTTCTTTGGCAGAGATTCTGGGAGCTGTAATAGTATGTAAACTGAGCAAGAGTCAGTATTTGTTAACCGTGTAAGTGGCATACTGGGGTGTATACACAATAGCGTGGATATGATGTGAAGAAATGTTTTCACTCTGCTAAGCTTCGGTAAGGTCTCACCTGGAATAGTGTGCCCTCATTTGGAAACTACTTCAAAAATCAGATGGAGTGGTTGGATTCAGTGGAGAGCAATAAGAATGAATAATTATATGTCTAAAGATCATGGCTTGTATAAGGAAAGACTGAAAGATTTGAGGTGATTTAGCCTTCTAGAGAGAAAATCCCAGGGTGTAAAGAAGATGGACAGATCTTTAATTACACAGAAAGCAGAAAGAATTAAACTTAAGTTGTGCCAGGGAGGATACATCTTGGTAGGGAGAACCAAGCTTTTTAATGGAAAGAAAACTTAAAATGCTGAAGTAGTTTGCTTAGGGCTTGTGTGGAAGCTGTGCCACTGGAAATCTTAGACTGAGCTAGGTAAATATCTATTAGAAGAGACCCAAGTGCAGGTGGTTCTCACTGAGACAAGAGAATGGAGTAAGTAACTTCTCAGTGTCTTCCATCACTATTTATTTGTGATCATATCCTATCATTGATTTATTAATGAAAATTATTTATTTTTGTGATCATTCTAAAGAAATATTAACAGTGCAACTTCTCAAATTTAATTTCTTTTTCTGACTTTAATGACTTGCAGAGGATTGTTGTACATGGGAATCATTGTAAGGCAGTGCTGAGGAGCAGCATGGAAGTCTGTGCACCTGAAGATGTTTTTACTGCTATCCACAAGTGTCTGGGCATTTTCCAGTTGAAATCACTGTCACTGTCTCAGTCTGTAATGGATTCTAGGCTATGTCTGGCTGTCCAGTTCCACTGATGAAAAGCTCATTAAAAGTTACTCTGGGAAGTACAAAATGTGAGAAGGCAGAGAAAGAATCATGCTATTGGTTGACAATGCAGGGTATCATGTTAAAAATTTCAGCTTTACTCTCAAAATATTTCTGAGGCAGAAATAGTCTTGACATCCTTTGGTCGTGAATTCTGTATCATAGAATCCCAGAATGGCTGAGGTTGAAAGGTCCCTCTAGAGGTCATCTTGTCCAACCTCCCCTGCTCCAGCAGGGACACCCAGAGCAGGGGGCCAAGGCTCATGTCCAGGCGGCTTCTGAACGCCTCCAGGGAGGAGACCCCACAGGCTCTGGGCAGCCTGTGCCAGTGCTCTGGCACCACACAGCACAGCAGTGCTACCTGATGTTCAAAGGGACCTCCTGTGCTCCAGTTTCTGCCCATTGCCTCTTCTGGCACTGAGAACCAGTGGGCTCCAACCTCATTGCACCTTCCCCTCAGGTACTTACATAGGTCGGTAAGATCCTCTCTTAGCCTTCTTTTCTCTAGTCCCAGCAATCTTAGCATCTCATCATATGAGAGGTGCTCCAGTCCCTTGGTCCACTTCATGGTGCTTTGCTGGACTCTCTCCAGTATGTCGACATCTCTCTGGTACTGAGGAGCCCATAACTGGACCCAGTACTTGGCCTCACCAAGGCTGAGTGGGGGGAAGGGATTGTCTCCCTCAACTTGCTGGTGAAACTTGCCTAATGGAGCTCAGGATACCATTGGCCTTCTTGGCCACAAGGGCTCCTTCTGCTGGTTCATGTTCAACTTGCTGTCCAGCAGGAGCCTCAGGTACTTTTCTGCCATGATGCTTTCCAGCTGGGCAGGCCCCTGCATGTGCTGGTGCCTGGGGTTGTTTCTTTCTCAGTGCAGGACTTTGCACTTCTCCTTATTGAACCTCATAAGGCTCCTGTCAGCCCATGTCTCCAGCCTGTCAAGATCCTTCTGGACAGCAGCCCTCTGTCTGTCACTCCTTCCAGTCTTATGTCAATCCACATTACTGTCTGTCAATACAGCCCATGGTTCATCAGCTTCTCTGTGAGGATCTTAAGGGTAATAGTGTGGAAAGTCTTACTCTCCACGGTGGTAGACAACATCCATTGTGCTCCCCTCATCCATTAAGCCACTCATTTCATCTTAGAAATTTATGAGGTTGGTCCTGCTTCATGCCCTTCTTGAAGACAGGAATGACGTTTGGAGATCTTGTATCTCAAATGCTGTGAGCAGCTCTGGTCACCCCTAACTCAAAAAGACATAATACAATTTTAAAAAGCAGACAAGGTAACAAGGATGATAAGAAGAACATAATGCCTTTCGTAAGAGGAGAAATATTTTCCCATGTACTTCATGCTGTAAATACTAGTGAATATGTTAGTCAGTGTCTGAGTTAAAGCAGTGTCTGAAAAGATTGCTCCATTTATAAGAATCTCAAATGAATTCTAGTTAAAATGCATTGGCATCTCTCACATACTTAACATTTATCAATGGCTCATTCTTTTTGCATTCTAAGTTTACTGCATAAACAATATGACTGCCAACCGCTAGGTAGCTTTGAATTTCATCATGTTATCTACCCCAAGTGTGATAGCAAGCCCACATAAAAAACTGTTTAATAAAAGTTGCACTGTATGTAGTCAGTGGATTTATTTGCAGTCTGTGTAGCTCCTGTTCAGTATGGTTTCTAACAGAACCTGTTGAAAATACACACTCCACGTGAAGCAATATTTTTCTTAAAGGGAAAAATATGTCTCTGAAGCCAATACACTTGTGAAATTGGAGTCATAAACCTAGCACTTTACTATGTTTATTTTCTCACAAAAGAAGAAAGAAAACTGAGAATAAACAACCAGAAAATAAAAGTGTACTCTGTGATATTTAAAAAAAGAAAAAATGGACATTGTGGCTATCTCAAAATCAAATATTATAAATCCTCAAAATACCTTCTGAACTATAAAACTGTTTTTGTCTCCAAATAAAGTCAATATGAGGAACCTCAAAAACTTCTGTTGTATGTTTCTTATGACTGTTGTGAGACTGTTAAAAATTTACCACTTATAGCATAAAATTATATTTGACTGACTTGTAAAGATGCCCTAGACTTCTTTTCAGACTTTTCTATCATAATATTAATTAAAAAGGCTTATTTATGTTGATTGTTCACATTGTTAGTGAGGCCAAGATAGCAGCCACGAATACGGTGTATCTCAGTTTTATCAGAAGGCAGAGATGAACACACTGGGAAAAGATAAATGCAGTGATCATAAGAAATATATTTCTATATTTAACTTTGAATCCCACTGATCTATTTTAGTCTTAATGCATACATAGAATGTTATTCTGCAGACAAGCCCACAGAATGTGATAGTTGAAAGATACTAGATTTCATATTTTTGATAAATTAAGAAATCTTACTAATACTCAAGGATAATATGAGGAACCTATTGCTTAAGAAAATGCCTATTTGTGAAAGAAAAAGGTTATTTTTAAACAAAAGTCAGGTAGTATGGTATTATGAAGAATTTCTTGAGGATCGAGGGTTAGAAAGAGAAATAATCTTGCAAGTAGAAAGAGAAGAACGCGACCAGAAATGCTTAGCTGGCCAGCAGTTAGCATTAGGGACAAGGACAAGGTAAAATGAGCCCCCCAAAGTGCTATGTAATCCCAGTTAATTTATTTCAATCACATAAGAAGATGGAAAAATAGTAAGAAAGGAAAATAATTCTACTTATAAATAACAGTCCCGAAATGAAGCTCTACGAACTATTTAGTAGACTAAAATCTGTCAATATTTTGTGTTCTGCAAAATAAGAATCTAAAAAATTAGTATGACTGAAGAAAACCAGAATGTTTCCATATATGTATACCCCTAAGTAATATAAATAAACCCATTCCTACCTAGACAATGCAGACTGCAGTATTTTGTAACATAAGTAGAGCAGCATGAGAGGATTTTCTCTCTGTTGTATTTTTTGAAAATTCTCAGAATTCTTGGATGCCAAGGGCTGTGGTGCCACTAATATGCTGACAACATCCTGCTTTGAGCTGCTTTCCAAAAGAAATGACAGTACCCCTGGAGGGATGACAGGTTGTCTGAATGAGATAAGCAAATAGATTTAGAAAATGCTGGCTTAAGCTTAATTTAAACAAGACAGAAGTGATACTCTTACTGTAATGAGAAGAAAGCATGTTAAGCATGCAGCTGGATCACTGACCTCAGAATCCAGTGGCACCTGCCTTCATGGCAGTGGCAAAGGGGATTCTTGCAAGATGTAGAGGCTAGCCACTCGTTTTGTCATTGAGTGTAGCCGCAATGTACATTTTAATTTTTTTCGAAGAAGACTTGTGCTTTTTGTTCTGTTGAAAACTAATAGTAAAGATCATACAACAAGTTCAGTTTATATGATCTTGTCTTAGGGAGGTCAAACCTTCTAGAGAGGATTGTGTCACAGCTGCTGCAATCTACTGGCTATGCATTATTCTTAATAATTTAAGTCTCTCTTCTTAAAATCTCAGGACAGACTGTATTTTCTGGGTAGAAGTGATGTGAACCTTATTATACTTCCAATATTACTATTTCTAAGACATCTATTTTTATCAGAATTTAACCCCAAACCAGGACAAAATGTTTTTGACTTGCCAAATTGTTCTGGTTTCAGCCAGCAGGCCGGGAAACCCCACACAGCCGTTCACTCACCCCCCCCCTCCTCCCAGCTGGGATGGGGGAGAGAGTTGAAAAAAAAGTAGAACTCGTGGGTTGAGATAAAAACTNATAAAACAGGAACCTTACTTTCCCTAATGTTCATGACCATTTTAGACTGCAAATGGTCATTTGAATATGTAAAAATACAATTAAGGTAGCTATCAGTGTATATCCTATCCTACTTGTCCTTGGTGCTATGTGAGCAAATTCCCCGGTGCTCCTGATTTTGAAGTGAGTGAATATCCATCAGTTCTCTTTTCCTCCTCTAATATGTTTCTGTGTTCCCATGCAAATTTCAGACCATTACAGATACCTACTCCTTTATTTCTTCTGCTTTTGCTTAAGCAGTCTGGCTAACACAGGCTCAGTTTCAGTGTCTGTATAAAATATATGGAAA
Organism: Penelope pileata; assembly: GCA_013396635.1. Lineage (NCBI taxonomy): Eukaryota > Metazoa > Chordata > Aves > Galliformes > Cracidae > Penelope > Penelope pileata. Next base: position 269,775 of record WBMW01006057.1, read on the forward strand.
TGTTCATAATTTTTAAGTGTTGAAAATACAGATTTACACTGTGGAGGCATCTGGATATTTATTCAGGAGTGACTATTTCAGTGCACCTGTAGCTGCTTCTATATAGAGAGTATTTTTCATGGATTATGTCTTAATTTCTAAATAACCATTCATGATACATATCTTTTTATTAGTGTCAGATTTGAGAAAAATCCAAAGTTACAAAATTAGCTCTTTTGTTAACTGTTTTTCAACCAATGAAATACAGTCATAATCAAGATCAGCTTTCTTTTAGAGCTCCTTTTTTCTTAAAATAATCTCTTAAATCTTAGTCAAATTGATGGTGACAACTTGGCAGAGACTAAGCGCAAGAAAAGAAAAAGAGAATGCCTTGTGTTTTTTTATTTTATTTTCAGGCTGATAAAAAATATTTTAAGCTTTTTGCTATTCTTGGATTTCTCTTCATGCATGCAGAATTTTTGATTTGATACCTAGGTAAAAAACAAAGAATAAAGGAAATGGTATCACACTGATCAACAGTAGCCATGTTTGTGATTCTCACCATGGACGTAGCAAATACCAAAGCCTACATTTCAATGGCATTTATATTATCTAAATCACTTTTCATACTATGCTTTAAGTCATTCTTTGTCCTCTATATTTTTCTTGCTGATTCATTATTCCCATTCGGAATATAGACCCAGTGCAAAAACTTCATCATATGGAAACAGCATGTAAGGTGCCTGAAACTGTGTGGAATTTTGGGAGCTCAGCAGTTCTACAGCATTTCTGCATAGACAGAATCATAGTCTGATACTTAGAGAGACATCCATATGTACTTCCTGGCTGTGTATGTTCTAAAGGCATAGTGAAGTCGGTTAAAAACTTTTGATCCTGCTACAAATACTTTCAGTAACAACTTAAATCAGACCAAGATGTGGTAATTAATGAAGTAACAAACACCCCAAATTCCTATAAAGAAATGTGGCTTTCTTGCAATGCAGGAAGTAATTAACAATACTTTTTTTTTTTTGCATATGTGAAAAAAGATGTTTTAGATATCCTTGTGAATACAAAATACATCCATGTAAGTGGAAGGATCTGAAATCAGAAACAGAGTATGGAGTTTCATGTGCTTGTTTTATTTGTGACTAGGAGCTGAAATGTGTGTTTCTTCTGTCCTCTGATGCTGACCTTTGGCAGTAGCAGTCAGTGTGCACAAATCTCTGTCTCGTGCCATTAACACACAAATAGAACCCTGCAGGGATGTGGGGAGTTGGGATCTGTAGCATGCCGTTATCATCACTAACTGGAGCATTTCTGAGCTCTGACTAGTTGAGACAATTTTTTTTATAATACACAAAACATTTTTTTTGTAGACCATCTTTTTCAAATTCATGATTTTACTTTGTCTGATTCAAGGATTTCTCTATCCATCTCTCACAGGCAAGACTTATTTCCCAGTGTATTTTTTTATGACACTCTGGGCTTATCCACCCTATTAGAATATTCTTCCCCATGAACATCAGTTACTGTTGTCAGTATTTTCTATGATGCATGTGTGTGAAGATATCATCACGAGGCTGAACTGCCTGAAACAATACAAACACAGGACTCGTGTCTTCCTGTAATTCTAGTGGGTCTCACTTGTCATGAACAAGTGGATATCATCATGGACACTGACGCTGGTGAACTTTGGAAAGCAATTAATCTATAGCTTTTTCAACAGTCTTGTTTCTCTTTTTTAGAAAAGCCTGAGCATACAATGTCTGCTGTAGTGAGGTGGTCAGAATTTTTGTGATGTTATAAACAATTTAAATTTCAGTTAATATTAGTAAAATCAAATGCTTAACACATTATGGTGTTGTCTTATTATCCGGTTAAAAAAATTGTGTAAAAAGTTTCTTATTAGTTATTGTTCTTTGTTTTGGTTGAAGGCTCCAGGAGAAAATAATAAGCTCAGCAGTCAGCATCACAAAATGAAAGGACATTAGAACTGGTCAGAGACTTCAGTGGAGCTGGTATATATTCAGTGTATTCCCCAGAAAGGCGCTTCTGTGAGCCATGTTGCTACCATAGCAGCACTGTCAGTGTAAAGAGTATACTGAGGAAACACACAAGACAGCAGACACACTGGTAAACGTACTACGTAGATGGATGTCCGTCTTCATCCCTTGGGAAATACTCCTATCACATAGTTAACTGGGGTTCATTTTGGCACCACACCTTCTCTGTCTTCATGTGAAAACTGCTCACCAGATCTCACTGCTGTGTCCAAGCAACAAGTTCACCTGACGTCACAGGCCATGAGCTACTTTCTAATGGGGTGGTTCTCTAGACCTTTGCAGTCAGGCTGTAGATTAAAACAGCCCTTGAGTACCTCTCCTCAGTTTATTCCTCCACCTTACCCTCTTTCATTCTCTTTCATTTCACCTGCAAAAAATCAAAATGGCTTTTACCAAAGTGGAATAAAACCCCAAAAGTTTGAATATCGCACATGAGTTAAGTACAGGGCTAACATGGATGTGGTAATTGCTTGTTTCCTCAGAGCAGAGGCTTTCTCCCAGAACAGTACCTGTTTCTTTCTATATAAAGCAATATTTAGAAAGCATGAACGAAAGAGAATTTCATTTCTTTTTTTGCACATGTGAATGAGTGATTTAAAAGTTTCTGGAAATAGTTAGGAAACATTTTTAACTCTAGGGTGAATTGGGAAGAAGGTTGACCAAGAACTTGAACTCAAAGTTGTATCAAAGGTTATTTAGAAGCTGAAATAACTTCTTGAAATGGAAGTTGAAATAACATTTCCTGAAACAATCAGAGTGTCATTAATAACAGTGGTGGGAATACAACTTCTAGGTTGGAAAGTTTCAGGACTAAGTTTTATAATCTGTCTTCACTGAAATTTTAAAACTAGAAGTTATATCAGACTTCTTACAACGTTAGTGATTGGTGTAATTAAAAATGCTTTCAAAAGGGTAGTCTTAATGAATGGCAAATTGAGATATAAAGGATTCTAAATATTTCTTTTGCATCAAAGGTGCAGCTTGTTCTTAAAGCAAATAAACTCTAGCAGCTCTTTCTAGCATGTGTGATTGATCTTGAGGCTTGAAAAGCACATAATGAACAATGCTGAATAAATACTTAGGAGAGAGAAGACCTAGTGGTCTCAGTTGAAACAATTATAACATTGTAATTGTGTAACTGTCCTCAAAAAGTTGGATAAAAACTCTAAAAAAAGGTTCCTGAACCAATAAATTATTTCAGAACCAGGAAAAAGATTTTAAAACATTCCAAGTTAGTGTCAATAGCACTAGAAATGTTGGGTACCTTCTCACTCCTCCTGGTTTCTTTGGTACTGAAAGACGTTTGGTGCTTCACCACAGGTGAGGGCTAGGTGTGTGGTTTAAACTCTGCATCCCAATGTTTGCTGCTGAATGCAAGTACTGAGAGGACGTTGTACCTGCACAAGTGACTTTTACAAATTATCCCATTGCAGCCAGTGCTGAGTGCCACTATGAGACATCGAGCACTTCCAGCTGCTGATACCAGTGGAAACAGTGGTTGTTTTTCATGCTAAGTTTCACATAACTGGGTGTTTTTGCTTACTTGCAGATTGAAAGCAGAACCAATCCTGTCAGTCATCAGTATCTGGGGAATTCCTGTCCCCTGGAGTCAGGAAACACAACGAGGCTTGCTGGAAATACAATTAGGCTTCCCAGCTGCAGAGCTTCTCTGAAGAAAGTTCAAATGTTGGTTAGGGGCTTTTAAACCAACAGCTCCTTTCAATACCATTTCTGTGTAACTGATAGCTATGAATCAGTGTTTGTTTGTCTTTGGAAGAGTTTATTCTCTGTTATATGCTTTTGTTTTGATACATTTACAGTGATTGATTGTATTGCATATTTCAAAGTGAGTGAAGCTGAGCAAAGTTTGTTTGATTGTCTTTATTCCTTCAATAAGGAACAGTTGAGAGTGTTTGGCCAGTTCGTTGGACAGAAATAATGCCTTAATTGAGGGGGTGCAGAGGGGCAATGTGACGAGAGGAAGGAAGTCAATTTATCCTTCCTTATTTAAGGCAGGAAAGAATCAGACTGATTTAAAAAGGTTGACTGTAGAATTAGGAGCTCGGCTGCATTTGCGCAGGGAAAACGTTCTAGGTGAGGCAGTTGTCCTTCATCACCAGGTGCAATCTGTTGTCATGTGAGTAGTTCTTGCTGTAGTTCTGGTTTTAGAGATTTGAAGATGACTGAACAGATATCCAGAACACTCCAATATGTTCCAAAAGAGCATGGTTTCTTTTATCATGAAACCATCAAGCAGCTCTTCTATTTTCTGGATGAGTGAATCTTTCTAATTTTTCAATACTATAATTCGCTTTTATTTGTGCATTCTTGGCTGGCCTTCTGTGATCGTTGTAACCATAATGATTTTACAGAAGAAGGAAATTCACTTATCTCTTCTTAAAGATGTTTCTCTGATTATGATCTGTATGGAGAGAAAATTGAAGTAAATTCATAGTGATGTGGCTCCTGGAGTATCTTGGACTCAGAACAAACATAGACAGATGGTGCCAGGGTGAGTTGATCAGGAGCCTGGGGTGAGGATGAGTACTACTGGGTACAAAGTCTCATCTATGAATAACATTAACAGACGGTGAGGATTGTCATAGAGCAAAAAAAAAAAAAAAAGAAAAGCAGTCTCACAGAAACAAAAATCCACTTTTTATTGTGTCCTGTTGAGAATTTTGATCTGTCACAGTCATGATTCCATGATGCCAAAATTTGAAAACTTGCCAGTAATTCCAATTATCCCTTCTACATGTCAACCCTTCTTATCTGTCAGGAAGCGTTACATCCATTTGTGTATTCCATGCTTCTATAGCTGATTACTAAGGATAGCTTTGTTTTATGAAAGAGACATTATTGATTCAGTGTAAGGATATTCAGCAGAAAGAGGGCTTGAGTGCTGTCAGCAGGAACGCAACCTTCTCATCTCAGGACTGCTTTATTCATGAATACAGACTGTGTCAGAAAAGAGTTTTGGAACAGCTGCAGACCCTTGATCTCCTAGTTAGGTACCTAAGAGCAAAGCACATTTTTTTATTTCTGCTACTGCGTTCACCACGAGGATGAAAACCACTTAACGTTTGTATGACAAAAATCTGATTAGTATGTGACCTCTGAAACAAAACAATATTGTCTATTTCAACGTTAAATGTGTATTTGAGGCAACAAATTTATTCCAGCCATGTTTCATCATACATAGTGAAGACACTGCATTCTTCTCTTTATATTACCCTTACTGAATCTTTTAAGAAAATGTTATGCTATCTTCTCTCGGAAACAATTCTCTGATAGTTTTGCTATTGAATTTATAACTCCATTGTATACTTAACTATGACAATGTTAATTACTGGTGAACACTAAATAAAGATTCTTCCTTTGGTTAAGCATGTCGTGATAATTCCCGGATCAAAACTTTCATCTGCTCTAACGAACCATTTAGATGGTGATTTGGTCAAGTATTGGCTGTTAGGTCACAGCCAATGCATTTACCTCTTTGCCATATGAGATGAAATATGTGTGTGTACAATCAACTTTTTTTGGTTGTCCATATTTAAAGAAAGACTCCAGTACAGAAAACACTTTTGCAAAGATTCTATTGTAATAGGACAGTTATAATAGCACAAAGAAGAAATGGACATTTATTGGCATTGATATTGGGCTTTCTTGGAATAGCAGTAGGATCTGGTCAATCTTGGATGCAAACGACTCATCTAAAACAAGAATGGCAATTTATTTTGAACATCTGGACTTTATCTCTTCAGGTGGAGTTGACAATGTTCTGCAGTAGGAAAAATGCAAAATTTCTCTTTGAAGTGTGTTCAGTACTGTCTTTTGTTGAAATGCTGTAACAATTGAAGATACCTCAATGAGAGGGGGCAGAGGGAAAGCAACAATATTAACTTCTGCCATAGCCTGCCAACTCTGACTTGCAGTGAGCATCTGAGCTGTTGAAGTGATCGACTCAAGTCTGTAGATCTTACGCAAACAAAAATATTTCTTAGCAACTTACAAGATCACATACATGATATCATAATCTGTGAACCCTGCTCAACAATATCAAGAAACAGAATGCGTGAACATACAAGATATTGCACAGGAAACAAATTGATTGATGAAGAGTAGGATTAAGACTTGTTTGGCTTAAGTGCAATTATAATTGAACCAATGTGACTAGAGTCTGCTTCTATTTACTATTTTTCCAAACAGAAGTACGCCAGGAAAAGACTTTAATGAGCTGAGATCACAATCTTGGCAGAGAAAAGCATTCAGATGTAACAGGAAAAGAGAATTTCACAGAGCTGCTTCTGGGCTAGTTCTTGGCCTATGAGTGTCACAGCATCCTTTTCACTCCGGTAGTTTACTGGGCCTGCTACTATCACACACCGCTGTTCTGGGTTAGGAACAGCAGAGCATGATCAGCAGGCTCGCTAGTGGCCCAATATTGTTGTCTTATATCCCTCATTTATGCCCAATAGCGTTGGGGCCTAAATGATTAATTAATAAGCTTTAATTAAGGGGCAAAGGGATTTAAATATAGGATTGAATTCTGATCTTTTCTCTGTCACTGATATTTTTTGGGTGGTTTTGCATAGCTCTGATTATTTGGAAAAGTCAAACTTCTTTTAGGAATAGTATTAGATTAACTACTATTTATACATTTGTATATGTCTTTAGTTTTGAGGCACAAATCTGTTATCTTTTCAAATACTGTCAAATAGTGTTTATCTAAAATGGAGAAATACTGTTTTAACCGGATTAATATTATGTTTTAATTCAGTGAAGTTTGAGTTCAGTGAAGTTTGAGTTCAGTGAACTTTTTGACTAAAGGGAAGGTATAGCAGCCTGGCTTTAGTTATAGTTAGTATTGGGAAAATTGTTACACACCTTGTCCATGCACTCATGAATAATGTCTCCCTTTGTAAGCTCCTTGCTCCTGAAAAAGTGAACATTATTTTTACATTTGAATGTCAGTTTCAGGACCCAGTTCTTTGGTTTATTTCTAGAAGATGTTATACTAGCATGACAAAAATATGTGGTTGTGTTTTGGCACTACTTCCTATTACTTTAAAAATATGATCAGTATGGAAAATGAGTCTCCTGAGAATGGGAAAGGTGTTTCAAGAGTACTGTACTGCTGCTTGCAACTCGCCTCCACTGATGGCACTTATGCAGTAAGAATACTGATATTCATAAACCATACAAAACCCAGGTCCACCATAACTAGTAACTACCACCAGTTTGGTGGTGATAATTCAGCATCAAGTGTGTTGGTGTAGTTTACTTAGGTGAAGAAACGATCTGGTAAATACACCTCAGACTTGTGTATGCTAGCTTTCTTAGCATTGCTCAAACTTATTTCCTGTCTGTTAAGAAAGAAAATCATCAAGATAGGAACAATCCTGTCACAGACGTAAAAAGATAGGGGCTACTTAATAATTGAAAATGCTCATGAATGTTGTAAACAATGTGGAATGAACTCGCTCTAATCATGATACTGTAATGTCAGGAGGTGTTACATTTCGGAGCCAAGACAGTCTGACCTATTATTTAGCATGTATTTATTTTGGTTGTGTGTGTAATCGTCTAATGAAAAAATCATTCTGCCTTTCACAGTAAGAATAAAAAAGTTCAACATGATGAATTAGGTTTTTGGGCATTTCTAAAACTACACGTGTGGATTTAATGGCTTCTTTTTGAAGTCAACTGATGATGCAAATAGAGTAACCTGAGTGACTGTGAGAAATATTATCTCTGATGAAGATGCCCTTTATAAATGTAATAATGTTGCAATGTGCTTAATAGTCAGTGACTGAATTAGCATTAGTAAGGTACATTTGGTAAACATTGCATACCCTTAAAAGGAAGTGTAGTATAAAGTAAATCAAAAAGTGTGATTTATGAAAGCAAGTAAACTATAAACTGTGAAACTTTTGGTAGATGAATTATTTGAATAGAACAACAATTTAAGTAGTTTTTAATAATGAGACTGTTTTTAAAATCAAGGATCTAATAATGTAAATCTGGAAAATGCCATCTGATATTCAGTCCCCTTATTAAAAGTAAAATTTGAATTTACTGCCAATTTTATTCAGTGATAAAAGTTGAGATTTTAAAAAGTATGTAGGTGTGCTCCAACTTGTTTACAACTGATATTTATTTGGATGACTAACACAGCCTATCAGAAAAAAATACAGAAATAGCCAACTTGAAGCAGTATTTGTAATAATTCTAGACAACATTTCTGCTACAAACCATTTTAATCAAGTGAATCAGGAAGAAATAGTAGTTATAAGAATCAGCATGGTTTTTGAATATAAAATGTAGAATGAGAGCATGTATATATAGACTGTAGAAGGAATTTTTTCTGAGATTAAAGTGTACTCCTCAGTGATTAAATTTTAGGTGAGAATTTTTGCATAGTGGATGAAAATCTGTGTACGTCTGTGTCAACTTTGCATGGAAAATATCCAAATACAACTCTCAATTTTTGCATGCACCTCGTAATATCATAGGGGTGCTCTAGTAACTATAAGGCAATCCTAATTTTAATTTATGAAGTTTTCTGTTACAAAATTAGCCATCAAATATAATTGCTCTACTGCTAAGCAGAGAGGTCTGACTCTTCTTTCTGAACAAATAGGGTAGAACTAGAACTAGTGTAGCCCTTCACAGGGCGGGTTGTTGCAGCCGATTGACTTAGGGGTCTGAGAAAGTTTTGTTTCTAGCTGGAGTTTTCTAATACTTAGACCATAGCATGTGGTGACAGTAGAGAGTGCCATGATTCTAAGTGTTTGCCTTGCTACATCACACCAAAACTTTGATGATCCTGTTTTACAGCAAAACACATGCTACAGAGTTGTCCGTCCTTTGTGCGTTCTCCCATAGAAATTAAGGACGGATGCTGAATATCAGCAGTAGGAGACTGAATCCTGAAAGACCCCTTGCTCCTGTGCACTGCTCCTGAAAACTCCACTACCATTTGTCCAGAGTACTTATCAGCAGCAGTATGTGGTGATACTGTGCTATCAGTATAGCTGAAAATTCCAACAGTACCTATCGTGAGTTTGCTATCTCATGAGAAATACTTTATCCTTGCTAATATTGAGTAAAACTTGATCACAGGATGTATTTTTACCCTTAGACTAGACAGTTCCAAAAGTTCTCTTCTATCAATATGGCTATTTTTGCAAACTTGTAACCAAAATGTCTTTCAAGCAGTTGTTCTTTCCTGTCAGATTTATTTGAAATTGATCAAATTTAGTTGAAAGTATCTGGATATATATGGCATGTACATATGAGTGGCTGCTTACAACTTATTTCATAATAAAGTAGTTTAAAAAAATTGACCATAATAGTTTGTATATTTCTATTCTGTAGTTGAGTTTTCTTTTACTGGGCTGGAATATTAATAAAATGACAGAACAATTTCCCATTTTTAAAGAGCTCATTCCTGTGCTCTGTCACATATCCTTCCTGGCAGCAAGTTCAACTGCTTGCTCCTGGTCTTCATCGTCAGCTGAGGATTAGTACTTACAGTTTCAGCAGTTTACCAAAGCAGCTCCTTTGGGATAGTGTGGATTGCAAACACAGGGACAAGGCCCATGGAACTGGAGATAAAGTATTTTTAATTGAGGGAATGCAGTTGTGGAACAAACTTGGAGAGTTTCCCATTATTAGTCAGGCACCAAAAGACTCCTTTTTTCCTGCTAGAACTGGCATGGTTAATCTTACTTTGAATGACAAAATTACCTGGGAAGGGCCAGCCTTGTCACAAGGTGGGAAACAGTGGACAGAAAACTACCACTATTGTAGATAACAGTATGGATTTAATTCACCTGCTTGATGCTCAGATATTAAAAAAGAAATTCTAGTGATATTTCCAGTATAGGTGGAGAAGGTACAGATGTGGGTGGCAAAATTCATTAGAAAAATGACGAAGATTTTTTAATGGAAAAAGAAAGAAAAATTTAGCTAGAATGTTTTAGAAAGAAATAAGAAAAAATACAGAGATCTATAGACTCATAGTGGGCTAAATAAGCTCCTTGACAGAGCCTCCATTCTGCCTGTTTAAACCTCAGTTGAGACCTTAGAGCTTTTTATATATCATGGAGAGTGGAAATACGTAGAAAAGTTCAGTTAAAGATTAATTTTAACAAATGGAAAAAAGATCACAAAGATATCTCTTCTCAATTTAATCTTGCAATTAGCTTGAACTGTTACAGAACAGATAGAAGCAATTATCTGTCTGTTTTTTAAGGAAACCTGGGAGTAACAGGTAGAGCTGGCAGTTGCTTTCTGTTTTTGCTTTATATACATATTGTCTAGCTTTATCTTGCTTTCATTAAAACCACACAGAAACATCATAAGATTAATTGGGTCAGCATTTAATTGGCCATATGTTAGTCTTCTCTATGTTTACTTTTTCTTGTAGCCTTGTGCAAGACTGTTGTACTTAGAATGTTACTGCTCACTGCTGCCTTGCCAGTAAAGAGCAGCCTAACTGCTGCTAATAAACAAAGTTAATAAACAAAGGTGGTGGTTTTATTCAATACTGAACACTATAAACAGAAAAAAAAAAATTGGTAAGGTAATCTTTCCAGTTGTAGTTACATTCTTTGTGTAGCCAGCCTGTTTCATTCTCAGTCATATCCTACTCAGTTATTAAAACTGAGTTGTTTTTTCCCCCTCATATTTGCTTGTATTTCTAATTAGTTTCTTAATAAATAAACTAGATTCAGTGATGTGACTTCATCTGTAATGACAAGCATATTTAGGAGCATACAAGATTAATTTATTATTACATAAGAAGAGTAGCATGAGAGGAATATTCACTGTTTTGTGAGGGAGGTGAAATAAGCTGAGAACATAGAATAATGCAAACTGGTGACCTTTGCAAAAAGTCCTAAGAAATGACAAAATGAGCGAGAATGAGTCTTTTACATCCAAGGATGGCCTGTACTAGGTTCCCAGCACTGATTAAAAAGTAGCTTTGAAGAAGTTAACTGTTTTCACAGCAGTTTATAAAAAGCATAAAGAGGGACAAACCATTCCAGCACTGCACAGCCCTCCTATTGAAAAACCTGCTTCTGATGTTCAGTCCGAAACTCCCAATGTGCCATCAGGGCCTCTTTACCCATTTTGGATTTGCTGTTACCAGGAATTTGTCCCATTGTTTCAGGTAGTTGTTAGATTGGTTAGCTAGTTTTAGGCAGCTGTTTGATCACTTCTTAGTCCCTTCCTCTTTGCCAGACTGAACAAACTCAGCCCTTTTGCTCCCATCTTGCAGGCTATGTGCTCTCAGCCCTTGATCATTGTAGCAGCCCCCTCTTGGGCTTCTCCAGAGTGTCCACATCCCTCCTGAACTGCTGAGCTTCAGTCTGGATACGATACTCCAGGTGCAGCCTCATCAGGGCCAACTACAGGGGAAAAATAGCTTCTTTTCATCTGCTGACTCATGTAGCCTCATTTTAATTTTCCCAATTTAATAAGAGCACACACACTACTGGCTCATATTCAGCCTGGTTTCCACTGTATTTTCCAGCTTTTTTGCAGCAGAGCTGATGTTCAACCACTTGTTCCTAACCCTTACTAACACCTGGGGTTATACCTCTAAGAATAGTATCTGTCTCGATAAGAAGTAGGTATACTTATTGGCGGGTTAGCTAGCACTACTGTAAAAGTAGAAAGCATTAAGTATTTGATACAGTACAGGGAAGAGCATCCTTTCTGTTACCGGATGGCCACTGCCACTACACAGAAAAAATTGTTGAATGAGAGGACTTGGCAGAACTGAAAGCGAACGAACCCATTTTGAAGCCTGGATTCCAGCCACATCCGTGCTCCGTGCCTGGGAACAGGAAACGAAGCACAGGCGACAGTTAGTAAAAAAAAACTTTGAGAGAACTGCAGCCAGGAAATGAGAAGTGGCTGCTACACTTGCATCTGGCTTCAACACCCTGGGTACTTAGCTTTGGAAAGTTCAGAAACATATAAGTGAACTTTTGTAAGGCAGCAGTGACTTTGGAACTAGTTGTCAGTATAAAGGATTTTTTTGGAGGGGAAAATGCTGGAAGTTCTGTGGACATTTCCAGAGGACAGGAGAAAATAACTTCTGTAAAATAATAAGAGACACAGTTGACTTGCTTTTCTGACTTGCCTTTGGCAGTAGCTCGTGGTCCATGAGAGGCCCATGGATTCTTGCTCTTTCATTGACACTGAATTTGTCATTCCCAGAAAAGTGTGGGGAGCGAAGAATAAGCAGAAATAAATGAACTCTTTTCCAGGAAAAGAAAATATATACATATATTCAAATAGAAACTATTTCTTCATCTGGATAGCTCTTACAAATGGTTGCTTTTCATACTCGAAACTTCTCTAAACATCAATCTCAGATACAAGGTTTTACTGTACAGTCTTGGCTAGTCATATAAGCCTCATGAACTACACCCATGTAACTTCAGGCAGATAGGAGTGTGATTCAGGAACTCGTTCTTACAGGAGATGAAAATGACCAGACCTAAATAACAGTTCTCCAGCTTACCCTTCCATTATCATTAGCTCTTTGCATAAACTCATACCATCCTCTCCTTCTTCTTTAAAACATATAGGAGTTATTAAAGTGCATTCTTGCATTTTTTTGGAGACAGTGTAGAAAAGAAGAGAGATTTTCCTTCAAGACAGATGGCATGTAATGGTGCTATTGAGGCCATTGTACAAATACAGATATGTAAGGGTTATGGATGTCCATTGCTCAAGTTTTCACTTAACCATTCTGTCACTGTATGTTTTGATGTAAGTATTTGGGTTTACAACCAGAAACACTAGCATGCTTAAGAATAAATTTGTGTTATGGAAAAGAATTTTGGCCTAATATGCAGATCAGCTGCAGAGCCTGATTTTTCAGACTCACAGCATGGACCTTGGCTATTGACGTTAGCAGAATACCTCACTGGAGTGCAGGGACTGAAAATTGTAGGCTTGAATTTCCCAAGTTCAGATCCAGGCTCTGAAGTTTTTCTTGGTGGTGGTTGCTTTCAGTTCACTGGTGACTGAACTCCTAGGCCCTCTGAGGCAGCAGCGTTCTAGGCAGAGACATGCATGCAGTCAACTTGAACAAAATGGGATTTTATCTGCTATGTTTTCTGAAAATGATGCGTCGCACAATTTTTACTAAATATTTTCAAATAGTGTACTATTCTAAACATGCCATTATTGCTGCATGTTATTACTTTAGTTTTTGGCTCAAAGTCTTGCACACTAAATGCTACGAAATATTTATCAATCTATAAAATAGATCAGAGCATTTTTTTAATGAACTTTCTAAAATGGTTATTTTTTATTTTGTTCCAAGTGTGCATCTTTCAAGTGGTTCTTCTCAGTAGAATGTATACTGTGTGTAGTCTAACTGATTAGTAATAGATTTTTGTCTTCTCTGTTTAATTTTTTCTGACAGCTGTCAAAATGCGTCATATTTTTCTTGAAAGAGAAAACGTTGATATAATAACAGACTATTTTGGCAGGTGTTTGCTGCTAGAACGAGGATTTTAAAAAACTTCTCTAGATAACCTTGAAAAGTTTGTACTTCAAGGCAAAAGTTGTGGTGACCTTTGCATAGATACTTGTGCCCAAGAGGCAATAAAAGTGAAACTATTTCAGTACATGAGGCTTAGGATTTGGCAAAAAGCTTGTGCTTTTTATGCATCAGTAAGACTGGTAAGAAAATAATCATAAAAACAAAGGCTGTAGATTAAAAGGAAGCCACAAAACTAAATGCAATCTAAAATAAACTTGAGGTTCAGCATAGATAATATGCTTTAAATGAAGAACACAATGTTTGGCAAAATTAAAAGGCAAGGAAGGTTTTGGAAATTGCATGTGTTACTGATGGAAATGGGCCAGACTACCAACTAGCCATTATATACTTCTGTCAGTGTAAAATGTTGAAATGTGCCAGAATTTTGTTCTCAACTTCATTCAGCACTTTTTTACTCGTAACTCGTGTCCTGCCTCATTCCACAAAGAACAGTCAGCTGTGAACTCTTTGATATAGAGAGCAGGCAGAGGAACTGGTCCCTGGTGTCCCCCAGCTCCTGTCAAGGCCTCTGCTGCAGGCCAGAAGGTTTTGGAAGTGTGCAAATGGAGAAGGGCTGTGTCCTGAAGGCAGTGTCTGCACTCAAAATTGAGCTCAAGGGACGAGCTGGTAGATCAGAAAGAGGAGGCGTAAGTAGCATGAAGTATACCTGCTTTCTTTGTGGAAAAAGGTCAGTGAGACCTGAAAGGGCAGCTGAGACCTGGAAGGTGTGTTGGTACACAGAAGCAGCAGCCTGCTTTGTTAAAAACTGTTGGAGAGTCAAACAGGTCCCTTAGGTTCTTGCTTTATTTACAGTGTATACTGGGCTCCCACCATGCAGAGTAGAGCCCCGAACTCCGATTTTCCACTGGTATATATACCCTCTCAATCATTATCTCATCATTATCTCATAACAGGTGGCCACAGTTTCTCACAGTCCTTTGTTTCCCTCATTGACCCTTCCCAGGCACTCCCCCCTTGAGGCCGGTTTTCAATGAGTCAAAGGCCATGAGTTGGGCGGTCCATCTTCCTCACTCTGCTTCGTGGTACTATCTTTTCAACGTTCTGTTCATTCACTGTTGTCAGTAGATTCTTCAAATGTTCCCTATTTACTCCCCTTTCTTCTATTCTAGCAGAGGGTTGGATTTTCATCCAAGTGTGGTCTGGGGCTTTACAGGGGAGGAGGCCCATAGTCTCAGGACTACATGGCCTCATGAGCAGCTTATGGTGTTAAGTTCTGTCCTGGATCACAGGTGGGTTTTACTCAGTCCAGTTTCTGTTCCCTTTTGAAAATCGTAACTAATCTCCCACAAAGCTCCCCTACATTCCTATGATTATGCTTATCTAGTTCCCCATTACTACTAGGCCTTATACATTTTCCTTATGGTAGATAATGCAAGATAATTCCCATCTTCTACAGCCTCCAGCCTCCTACCTTGCCCGATGAGAGCAGGAGCTGCCTGTCCACAGTCCTATGGCTCCTCTGTGGTATGATGGAAATTGTACTTTAGGGAAGGTTTCCTGAAAAAAACAAAGCAAATACCAATAATTCTTGCAATATGTGTGGGAAACCATGTTAAATAATACTGCTTGAGGTAGTTTTAACTGACTGAGCATACCAGTGTTTGTCTTGGTAAGATCCTCCGACACTTCTGATGAAGCCAATAATTTATTACTGTTTTATATCTGAACTATTTAAGGATAGCTGGTCTCTCAACTTTAGTTTTCTCCAGGAGGTTACGCTTTGTGCTATGTTAGGCTTCATGTATTGGTAATCTTTTGATAATCTCATCTCAAGAATCTCTGGAAAGATAATCCTAAAGAAAATAAATCTCTCCTGCAGTTGTTTTTTCTTAGTATACCATTCTAATGTTTCATAGGATTTTCTTTTTTCTTTTTCTTTTTTCATTTTTTATTGTATTTGTGTCTGTCTAGGGAACTAAGTGAAATGCTTAGAGTAGATTAGTAATTTTTAGGTTGCTAAAATTTACAGTCTCAGCAAAATTAGCTGAGCTGAATTCCATACTAAGAATTTGAAGTTCAAGATCAGACTCCTTTAAATCATGGGAATAAAAATAAAAGTGAAGTCGAAGTTCTTTTTGTCTCCTCTTTGTGATTGAATCTCATATACTCGGTCACATTTCCCAACCTTTTTCAGCAACCATGGGAATGAAAAAATCAACTTTTTACAATGAAAATTAATTTCCCCATGACATCTTTTACCTTCAGAAATAGAAGCTTCAAGAAAAAAAAAAAAGCTTTTACAAAACATGAAGTGAGTCCATAACTTCTATGATAGTGAGACAGTTCAACTATCATATATGGAGATTTGATTATTATGGGATCAGAAAATCAATAAAGTAGGATGTCTGGAGGAACTGTCGCAGTATGCACGTAGTTGCTGACTATGAATGTGCTTCTGGCACTGGAAATGGAAAGCAGAGTGTGTGTGGGATTATAGTGTGTGTGCATGGGTGTATCTTAAACTGCTGACCCCAGGCTTTACACCTGAGGTAGTCTTCTACTACCTTGAGATGGTGGCCCCTATTTAAAGATATGAATGGCTTAAATGACATCTTACGAATGGCTTGCTAAACTGAGGTAACTTGTTATGTGCTCAGGATTGCAAACAGTGCTTGAAAAATGATTGATAAAACGTTTTAGAATAATTAATCTGTGCAGTATTTTTGGATAAATGAAGATAAGTTTTATCAAAGTAAGATACATCTGCCTGGTGGAATTAGGTAAAAGTACACTTGGAAGAATAAATGAGTTTTTTATTTTTTAGTGCTATGGGCTCTTGAATCACTCAGTCCATGTTTTGTACTGTTGTATTTGCAGCTCACAGCTGGTCACTTCCTAAAGCAAAGTTACTTGTTTTTGTAGCAGCTGCACTGTGTGCTCTATGTTATCAGTGTTGGGCTACTTCCCAAATTTCAGTTCACTTGGAGAAGTAGTAGTTCTTAAAGGTTACACTTCTGGAGCATCATAAGTTAGATGTATTTCTCTTGGATTTGTGTTGTGAAGTTGATTGCAATTTAGTCATCGTAAAGTATTTGTAAACCTAAATAATAATTAAAAAAAATCCACCGTGTTAATGTTCTCTTTTCTTCTGCAGAAAATTACATCAGCAGTTTGAAATGTATAAGGAGCAAGTGAAGAAGATGGGTGAAGAATCACAGCAGCAGCAGGAGCAGAAGGGTGATGCCCCAACCTGCGGCATCTGCCACAAAACAAAGTTTGCTGATGGCTGTGGCCATAACTGTTCATATTGCCAAACTAAATTCTGCGCGCGCTGCGGAGGAAGAGTGTCTTTACGGTCAAATAAGGTACGGAGTTACAAAAATTTAGCAACAAACTTCAAACCTCAGTATCTTTTACTCTGCTTAAGCATCCTAATCACATAGCTACTGAAAGAGATTTTCTTTAAGAAGGAAGTGATATCTATGCAGGTTGCTTCAAAAATAATGCCTCCTGTTTATTTCCATGGGCACTGCAACAACTGCAAAGAGCACAATATCACTGTTTGACAGAGAAAATTCTCACCTACAAAGCACTATTTTTCAACGTAGTCACAGCCATTAGCTATGCATTTTTGCCAGTGATGAACAAGAGCCTGCATGCTGCTCTTGTCAAAATCTGCATGGCTGTCCAGAATGTGGCTTGTCTTTCACATTGCTGTCACCACTGCTGAAACATACCACCCACCTCCCTGTGCTCACATCCGCTGTTTGGTCTGCATAAACGTTCAGCAAGTGTCAGTGAATGTCAATGAGTGCCATTTTTTCTGCATGGAGTAATTAAATTCCACTCCTTTGCTCCATCCGCACTTCCGTGTCAGATGCTGTTTTGTGAGACTGCCCCTCTGCTGCCATCTGTCACATGGCAGCAACATGGAATGGGACAGTGGTGGGAAGGTTCAGCCTCTGCTGCCAACATCTGCCTCTGCTGTCATGGACCAACATAATAAAAAATAGGAGGCATTACTTTCGGAGCAGCCCTCATACATCATTAAAATATTCTTAAAAAAATTAAATGCACTAACACTGTGGAGTTACAGACAGTATTATCAGTGTTTATTATAGAACAACAGATAAAAGAGCAAGCTGAATTTTTAAGAAGTTTGGTCATAGAATGAAACATTCAACAGAACAGAGGTAATCAGAAAAGTTCAGTTCTGGTATTATTCAGTGCTTTCGGTAGTGTTCATATCTAATACGTGTCTTTCTCAGATTAGGACATGTATTTGTAGAATATTCTCGACTACTCAAGACTTCTTATGCTAGTATTGTGTGGAAACATCTTTTGTAAATCAATACAGTCATTTATTTATTAATGTAATCATTTGTCAGATTCATTTATTTCCATAAATCAGCTGTTTTTGTTTCTGTAATAGATTCATTGCAATCTATAGTTATTGTCTTCATCTGTTGGAAGGCAGGTGACAATGTTATGCATTTTTTTTCGTCCACGGAGTCTCAAAGAATGGGCTCAAGTTTTGATGAACAAGGGTAGAAAATAATCTATTTGGAGATTATTTGCAAAAAGAAATTGAGATAGATTATGTGTAAATCTTTCAAGCTGCCTTGCCATGACCAGATTTTGTGAAGATGATCGTTATTGAGACATCGTTTAGAATTGTGGAATTGTTTGTGTTGGAAGAGACGTTCCTCAGGATGGATCATACGAACTTGGCAGATATTTGTCTAACTTCTCTTGACAGATCTCCAGTGAGATTCTTCCACACCCTCGTAGGTCATTTCTTCTTCTGCTTACAGTCTAACCTAAATCTGTCTTTCTGTAAGCCCACTTCTGCATTCAGCATTATAAGTCTGTTCTGCAGTTCTTCTCAGCCGGCATTTTTCTGCAACAATGGATAATGTAGTGTAATAAATAAACTTCTTTGGCTCTCATTCCTTTCTGTTGTTGATCATGTATGAATACACTGGACAGATCATCTCTAGAAAGATTCCCAGTGGAGCTTTGCTGGTGATAGCTCCCCTAAAAAGCACTGATCATTTACTCCTGTTATTTTATTTTTCTCTTAAACCAGTTAAGTTTTCTCTTGGACTAATTTATTCCTGTTTCATAGCAGCTGAAATTCTTTAAAATCCTGAAAGCCCAACTTAGCTATATCAACAGATTCCATTTGCTCGTTTCACAGTGACTTCCTGAAGCAATTGCAGTAAATGTAACAGACGTGATGTCCCGTTACTAATGCTTTTTTTTCTAACTTTTCTACATTTTATCTTAATTTATTCATATACTTGATCATAGAATCATAGAATGGTTCAGGTTGGAAGGGACCTTAGAGATCATCTTGTTCCAACCCCCCTGCCATGGGCAAGGACACCTCCCACTAGACCAGGTTGCCCAAAGCCCCATCCAGCCTGGCTTTGAATACTTCCAGGGAGGGAGCATCAACGACTTCCCTGGGCAACCTGTTCCAGTGTCTCACTTGATCATTTTATTCTGTATTTTCATTTCCACAGATTTGTCCAGTGGGGATGTCAGGCTCACATGTCTGTTACTTAGTTGATCAAACTCTCAATTTCCTAAATAAACTGCCATCATAATTTCCACCTGTTACTATTCTTGTCAATGTGAGACTATGTTTTACAGGTAATAGTTATATATTTTACAACTGAGATTTTTTACACTGAATATATGATCTGATTTTTAAAAAAATGTTGCAATTTTTTGTTTATTCACTTTATAGCTTCTTTTTCTGAAATATCAGTTTGAAGTGTATCCTCTGGTTCATTATACTTAAAATAGGATTCTGGAGTCTCTCTGTAATCGCAGTGAACATGAAGACAAAAGATTTAATTTAGACTGAGACTGTCGCAGACTCCTATTGCTGATGTCTTTTAAGCCTATGCACATTATTCCACAAAAATGGTTTTGGATCTACCTTACTGTAATTTACAAGAATTCATTCTTTTCCATTTTCCTTACGGGATCCAATTTTACCTTCTTGAAGGATGACTTTTGACAGCTTCCTGTTTTAACTGTTCTTGATTTTTGTCAGTCTTTTAACCTAGATGTTTTTTGGTAGATTTTATGTGTCTGCTTTGGACATTGCGTAAGAGGCTTCTTAAAGAATCTCTGTGTTTCCTGCAAGCATTTCACCCTTTTGACTGTCCTTTTTGCTAGTTTGTTCTTAGACTGAACTGTTCTTTCACCTTTGCCTTTTTTCTTTCTGATCTTTCATTGTAAAAACTAAACTTGGTTCTCCTGCTTAATCTTTTAAAATCTTCCTCTATGAATACATACAGGAATATAATAAGAAAATGAATTTGAGAAATTGTTACACTTCTTTTTTTTGATCTCTCATGTTTTTATTCTTTTTTGTTACATTCATCCTGTTATTGATTACCGCTCTGAATTTATACAGTGTACTTTCCTTGGGGATGGTGATGACTTCTTTTAAGTTCTCAAAACATGAACTATAAAGACTTCTGTTCTTAATGTAGTTTTGGATAGTATAAAAATGCCAAAAAAAGAAAATCTTAGTAAGAAGAGGAATAGTATTTTTAAATACAGAAAACAAGGTGAAGAATGTGTGAACAGTCCACCAAGACTCCAGTCTGATTTGGAGACGCACCCAAATATATAGCGGTGAAGAAAGGTGTGGATTGCACAAAGAATTACATTAGGGGTCTCAGAAGGGTTGGATGATTCACTTCTTTTTCAATTTAGTTACAGTGCCTAAAATAAAGGCATTAAAATTAAGTCCATGTTGTACAAAAAATACCATTATATGGAAGTTCTTTCTAGATCAAACTGATGATGATGGTACTGCTGCTTCCATGCTCCTGCTTACTATCTTAGGGACAGGAATATTCAGCTAGGATAGGGAAGTTAAATTTCACAAAGGTAAGAGAGATTAAACTGGCACCTCTTATGATTTTGAACAATTTCACATTGATTCAAACTGCATCTCAAATAATAAATCACATAACATCAGTTCATAGTGGTATAAGTACTACTGGTGTACAAGATACATCTTCTTAATTTACAGGGAGATAACAATGAATGAGACAGTAGACAGCAGAATGAGGTTTATGCAGATGAAAAAATTGAATACTAAAATGTTGGACTTACACTACTTTCACGCAGATAAAACTGTGTGTAGTGAATATAAATTTCATCAGCTCAGAATTCCAGTTCAGTAAACCAACACTTAATTTCTAGAGGAAGAAAACAATACTTGTCTGAAAACTTGATTTGAATACCTTCTTTTAGGATGTTGGGCAACCTACTATCAGTTACAGCTGCTGAAACATTCTTTTGTCTCTGAACATCAAGAGATTTTCCGCTGTTTGATAGGAACCAGCAACTGTGTTTGAAATACATGAAGTATAAATAGGAAAATTCTCTCAGCTGCCTCTGGCGCTGTGAAAGATTTGCATTTTGATTATTTCTCTGGGGCTATGTTTGATTTTTCAGAAAACCATCAAGTTCTTTTCTCTTCTTTGTTGAATGCATTTCTAACTGCAGGATGTACAGTGTGGACCATCCATATGCAGTCACAAAATGTAAATTGTTTCATTCTCTTGACAATTGGCAGGCAACAAAGAATTAGTATGTCACAATCGGCATTTCTAGGTCACTAGGATTTGGAATAAATGCCGCGATTTCCTATCGCATACAAATAAGCTGGTCCCTCAGAAACATAGTTTGATTCTGCATTTCTCTAGAAGAGACATATGACATTAGAAACTTGATGGAAAGAATTTCTCTAAACTATGGTTTATTTTTTTTTTACTTTTTTTTTTTTTTTTTCAGTTTAGGCCATGGGACACCTGAAAAATCTGGTGTCCAGCTGTATTCATCTTTCTCAAGAATCTCAGTGCAAGTATTTCTGAATTATTCCAAAGACAATCTCCTATTTAAAAGATTAAAATTCACAGCTGGAGACTGTAGAAGTTTTCCTAATTGGGATGAATTTCACATCTCAGTATCTCCGCGAGAAGGTTAGAATTCATACTGTCAAGTATGTTAAAGACCTCCAGCACACCTGAAATCTGATCATGGTCAAATGAAAACAAAAATATTAATGCCATAGTGAACATCGATGATTGTTAGGACATTTCTAGACAATAATCAATTTGATTTTACTTTTTCCAAAGTTATACCCAAACTTAGCAGGACTATAGGTCAGCCAGCATACGCCATAGTACTTAGTACAATTCCCTCCCCATCCCTCACCCCCAGCAGTGTGTGGCTGCCTGTGCTCAAGGGTAGCTCTACTGTGGTGCAACTGAAACCTGGGATCAGCTGTCTGGGAAAGTTGCATGAGAAGGAGCCCCCAGAGGTTCCGGTGGGCACCCACTTGCTTGGGAGCTGATTGGGAGCTGCTTTTCAGCTCAGGCACTCAAACATCAGTGCCGCTGCCTGTCTGTGCCTCTTGCTGACCTGCATCCATAGGCATGGCTTCCTGGCTGACCTTGGTTCTGCCTTGTTGCCATGGACCTCCTGGGCTCTAGCCTGCTCCACTTGCCTAAGGCTGTGAGACACAACTCTGTTGATGGAAGCATGACCTGGCTTGTATCCCCCTTTGTGCCCTGCTCCTGGCTCTGGATAGGCTGCTGTGTCTAGACAGTAAAACTCAGCAAAGCTCAATTCTTCTGATGACTGCATTTAGCACTGAGATTAGAGGTTTGCATAGCAGTCATTTTGAGCCAGGAGGACTTCACAGAATTGTAGGGGTTGGAAGGGACCTCTGGAGATGATCTAGTTCAACCTCCCTGCTACAGCAGGTTTCCTAGAGTAGGTTGCACGTGAAAGTGCCCACACAGGCTTTGAATATCCACAGAGAAGGAGACTCCACAATTTCTGTGGGCAGCCTGTTCCAGTGCTCTGTCACTACCAAAGTAAAGAACTTTTTTCTCGTGTTCGTATGGAACTTCCTGTGTTCCATTCCAGTTTGTGCTCATTGCCCCTTGTCCTGTTGCTGGAAACCACCAAAGAGATCCTGGTCTCATCCACTTGACATCTGCACTTCTGATATTTATAAGCGTTGGTAAGATCCCCTTCAGGATCAGAGGTCTTCTCCTCTCCAGGCTAAACAGCCCGAGGTCTCTCAGCCTTTCCTCATTAAGGAGGTACTCCCAGCCCCTCATCATCTCTGTAGCCCTTTGCTGTACTCTCTCCAGTAGTTCCATGTCTTTCTTGAACTGAGGAGCCCAAAACTGGATACAGTACTCCAGGTGAGGTCTCACCAGGGCAGAGTAGAGGGGAAGGATCACCTTCCTTGACCTGCTGGTCACGCTCTTTTTAATGCGCCCCAGGACACCACTGGCCTTCTTGGCCACCAGGGCACACTACTGGCTCATGGCCAACCTGCTGTCCACCAGGATGCCCAAGTCCTTCTCCTCAGAGCTCCTTTCCAGCAGGTCAGCCTCTTACCTGTAGTGATGTGTGTGTTTATTTCTCCCAGGTACAGGACTCTACACTTGCCCTTGTTAAACTTCACCAGGTTTCTCTGTGCTCAACTCTCCAGCATGCCCAGGTCTCGCTGAATGGCAGCACAGCCTTCTGGTGTGTCAGCCACTCCTCTTGCAAACTGATGCTCAACTGACATCTGCATTTCAGTATTGACACCTCAGATTTTCTTGATTCTTCAGAAAAAAAAATGATTCTAATAGAAATTTTGTGGATATTATCAATCCTTTCAAGTGATAATTACAGAAATGACTTCTGTTATTCATGTTATTATTTTAGACTGTTTTCTCTTGGTAGCTGTTTCAAATTGTGTTGAAGAACAGATGGTAGTCTGGGCTAGGCATGTTTGAACTCAACTCTATTTCAAAGCTTTCCAAAACTTTAGAGATTATTATGATCCTGACACAATGAAGAATTGATCATTTTAGGCAAACTGATATTTTTGTGCTTCAAGTGAAAAAATACTTTCGTGAAGAGTGGCTTTGGCTTACCCAGTCAAATGCCAGATTCTCCTTCTAAGAGATTCTTTTAAAAGATAAGGTGAAGATGTGGACTTATGTTGCATTTCTTCTGAACATGAAAAGGAATTCCAGTAATTTGTCTCACATTTCTGTGTCTGAATATTCATGGAGGTAAAGCCTTTTTCCACAAAACTGATATTAAAATGTACTTGCATTCTCACCATGGAACAGAATAAATATCTCCAAAGTTTGACCAATTTCTTGCTTTTTCAACATCTGTTCTTTAACAACTGATTGGAATCATTTCTTAACTAACTTTGCTATTAAAGTGACTGACTGGGCTGTCACATGGTCAGCCTTGTCACTGCTTACATTGTAGTGGTGTGAGTTCAGTCATCAACGCGGGGGAAGTGGCTGAGAAGCTGGAGTTTGTCCGGGG
Source organism: Penelope pileata (assembly GCA_013396635.1). Classification (NCBI taxonomy): domain Eukaryota; kingdom Metazoa; phylum Chordata; class Aves; order Galliformes; family Cracidae; genus Penelope; species Penelope pileata. The sequence continues at coordinate 293,742 of WBMW01006057.1, forward strand.
TATCTAGTGAAAGCTGAGTGCTTGTCTTTTAATTTCTTTGTATTTCATATCCTGTTTCTGAAAAGAAACTGCATCTTGAGAGTTGCTACACATACGTAGATTTTGTCTGAACCAAGATCTTGTTGAGCTGTTGTGATTCATACGTTACAGTGTAAGTGAGAGGATTTAGAGTCTTATCTGCCTTCAAACCAATTTCTGGAATTACTGCTTTGCCTTGGAAAACTTAGAGTGTTTGAGACTCTTCACTATGCTGCTAATTTTTGAGAAATATCTTAAATATCCTTTTATGAATTTTTAGGAAATACGAGTTATGTTCTCCTTGTGTACACTCTTAGGATGCGTTTAGCATTTATTTTATCTTTCCTGTGATTAAATTTGGCTTTTGGAAATTCTTGAACACAAAATATGATTTGGCAAAATGAGACTGCGTTGGAACAGAACGGTCTTACCAGATCAATGTATATGAACCAATAGTTTCTGACATTAGAACCTGGTGGCATAAGAGCAGTTATTAGAAAAACTGTCTCAAAGCTCTTAAACTGTCTTCTCTTAAATATGTACCAGTGTCACAGTGAGAGTTTGTTTCTGTCTTTTAAATCTGTTATTTCTGACTCTTTTCTATTACTGGTTTGTATGTTGTCATATTAACTTTTTGTATGAATTTACTTTTCTTTTTGTTCATTATGGTTTTACTTAAGTGTTTTAAAAATTCTTGTATTTTAGGCAAAAACTGCTGAGTGGAGAAAGTAGATTAGAATATAATTCACAGTATGAAAAAGTGCAGATCATCTGTGCATTTGCAGGAGACTATTAGAATACTTAATAGTTAAAATTTTCTATATATAATTATCACTTTCAATTTGGATAGAGTGGAACATCATATTAGAACAGCATAAAAATAGTCGGGACATTGGATAAATTATACTAGTCATTATTTTTGGAATAGAGATAAAATTGGGAAAGAAATTCATACTGATGACAAAGCAGAATGTTTAAATATATACAAGTGCATTGTGTGTAAGTGAAAGCTATTTAAAGAGGCTAATATAGCTAGATTTTTTTAATGAGTGAGGATGAGCTATCACCGAATAATTGAGATGATCTGCAGATCATCTGGAGGTCATCTCATCCAGCCTCTTGCTCAAAGAATGTTGAATTACAGGAGTTTTCTGAGATCCTTATCCAGTTCAGCTTTGAAACTTCAGGGGCAGAGATTCAGCAGCCGCTCTGAGAAACCTGTCCCAGTGCTTGAGCACTTGCTTGGTTTTTAAAAAAAAAGGAAGAAAAATTTCCTACATCTAGTGCAAATTTCCCTAGTTCTAGTCTGTATTTGCTACCTTTTGTCCCATGCTTCACTGTGTGTTTGAGGGGAACATTACACATAATACCACTTGTCATCAAATGACCAAATTATGGGTACTGCATAGTGCAGATTATTGGGAATACTTCAGAACAGCACTATTTCTAAGCAATTTCTTGAAATATCACAGATGTTATTTATAGTCTGTTTTGAAATTTCAGGAATATTGGTGCAGTGGATAATAAGAAATACTGCAGGTAAATAACAAGATTTTATGAGTGATAAAGACGTTAAGGACTGTGCTAGGAACAGACCATTCTACTTCAAAGAGTAGTCAGCCTAAGCAGGTAGAACAGTTAAGCTATATGGTAAAAAGCCAAACACAAATAATAAAGATAGTTTTCATCTCAAAGCTTACTCTCTTAAGGATCTTACCTCTTTTTTTTCTTTGTATAATTTTAACTTCTTCTACTGCTATTTACATTTCTCATTCATTATTGATTGCTTTAAAGATGTTCCTGTTTTTTAGTTTAAATGTCATTGTATCTGTTTCTTATTTTTGTGTTAAAACTACCACCTTTACTTTTTTCTTCAGTTTCATGTATTTAAAATCTCTATCTTTGTCATTATTTCCTATTTTGTCTATTGCATCTTTTAGGAATTTATTTAATTTTGCCAAGTTCTCTTGTTTAAAATTGAACACAGATTTTAATTGCTATCTACATCCTTAAACTGGGGACATGGACCAGTCTGTCTCAGTTGCTCTTCCATGCACGTACTTAGTCCCTTCTGCAGATGAGAGACATTCACCAAGAAAGGAACCTCATTAGGCATATACAATTCCAAAAATGTCTTAGCCTCTGTGCTAAAAATATCTGGTTACTGATTATGCTCCTCTTGCATAGTAGAGTGTATTTCTCCAGAGGTAAAGATGAGAGATTGAGGCACTGGGTGTTTCCATTCAAACCATCTCTGAGCATCTCCTGTCACTCATTGCAGTGGGACAGGGAGCCCTGCTAGGAAAGTGATGGCACACCTGATGCTGTGCAGATAAACGTCTGCACGCTGAATGACAATGCTTAGAACTTCTGTGATTTAAATAGATTTCAATCATATTTTCCTATCTGTTTAACTGAGAATGCCACTAGAAATTGTAGCATCTTTGAAAATGCTTTAAATTTTTACCACTGCACATAGGATCGTAGAATAAATTGAGTCAGATGGGATGTGTGGAGGTAGTCCAATCTCCTGCTCCAAGCAGGATTACATTCAGAGTTAGACCAGATTTCTTAGGATCTCACCCAACCAAGTAGTAAAAATCTGAAAGGATGCAGATTCCATGAACTCTTTGGCCAATCTCTTTCACTGCTTATCAACTCTTCAGATTTTTTTCTTACATCCAGTCCAACCCATTGTTTGTTGCATTTTGTCCATTAGCTGTGCATCTTCAGGAAAAATTCTGACTTTGTCCCTCTTTGTTTGACTCTGTAGCTCAACTTTAGGTAGTTGAAGATTGCAAATAGTTCCCCTCTCTCCCACCCATACCCACTCCTGCCTTCATTAGGTGAAGCAAGCCTGTTTCCCTCAGCCTCTCCGTGTGTTCTCTGCCCCCTGACTGTCCTAGCTGGCTTCTGCTGTGTTCTCTCCTGTGTGTTTGTAACTCTGTTGTTGGGAGGAACCTAAGACTTCTGTAAGTGCACGGGAGCACAAAGTCACATGTGATATGGTTATCTGAATAATAAAGCTATAGAATGAGTTATCACCCTTTCTTGGCGAGGCGTTGTATTTACAACCCAGCAAAGTGCTTATTTGCATGCCTAGATTTAGTCTCTGTATTGGCACGTGAAATTGAGGTACCAGAAAATACTGCTCATCTATACATTATTCATCATCGTTCACAAAAAGAGGAAATAGTTTTGACTGAAGCCATTTTGAGTATTACTGGCTTTTTTGTCTAAAGTATTATTCCATTTACAATTTTATATGGCTAAAAAGACAATTCCTTCAAGGAAAAATCATAATGAATGGGAATATTTGTATTTAATATTTATAAATATGAAAAAGAGTATAAATAATATAAATCTGATATGACATGCAATAAACCCTTATGAAAAACTCTATCTCTTGGTGCTTTAAATCTCTTCTATTTTAAAGACCTACTGAGTAACTAACATGCAGTTATGCCATTATGAATACCCTGTATCTGGCTATTGTAAACCAAAATCCTTCATCTCTCTGGACTCAGTGCAAGTGCAAAGGATTGATGCATGCAAATCATTTGCAATACTGGCGTCCGAGACATGTGGAGCAAAGTTCTGCATCCTTTTTATGACATGCCCCAGTTGTTTGATTAAGGTAATTAGATGTGACTCCAAATTATTTTTATGAAAACTATTTTCTTTGTGGAATTTTCTTTGTACAAATATTTTCTTTCATGTGTAAAATCTCAATTTCACCCATAAAATTAAGAAAATTTTTAAAATGAAATATTTTTCACTAGATCTTCTTCACCACTTTGGGAAATAAGAACAATATATATTAGTTCCTTTGACATTTGTTCATTTATTTTACTAACAAATACTACTGCTTGCTTTCAAAATGAAAGTGACTCTTTCCTTCTTTGTCTTTTTTCTGTCCTTTTTTTCTTGCTTTCGTGGATGTGAACTCCAGGAGGACAAAGTGGTTAGAGCCTTTTTTCTGTCTAAAGTCCTTTTCTTTTATGGGTAGACTTATTTCCTGGCCTACATTTGCTTTCATTTACAGAGGTGTAATTCCTGCTGAAGGCAAAGGGAGTTACTATCATTAAAATGAAAGCAATGTTTGGCATGAAAAGCTTACCTGTTTTTCAGATAACGTACTAATAATCTGTGAATTGTTGTGGACATGATGCATGATATTCCTTGATGTTTGCAGCTTTTGTGAGCATGCCCCTACTTTTCCTTTAGGTTTGCAATATGATATGTGCACAGTTAAAAAAAAAGGAAAAAAATATAACTGGTAGGTGTTTCTCTTACAAATATATGAATGAATTTTATCACAGTGACACAAACTTTAGCAAGGTGCTCTTGCCCCCAGTGATAACGGTGTTTGTATTGTTGATATGTATGCACTCAGTGTTTTAGCTTCTTTTAGTAACTTTTTGTAGCCTGGTAGTTTGGTTTTGTTTTTAATGACAATGTCAATATTCATTAATAATCATTAAGAAAACATACCTGTTCTTAACATTTATACCAGCAAAAGCACAGAGGAATCCATTAGTACATGTTATTTTTAAAATGAATGCTATGTAGGCATTCCAAAAATGTCGTGCACATATTGTATTAAGCGTAATGTTGAAATAATGATAGAAGTTGTGCATGTCACTGACACGGTGTTTTGCTGATATTACACCAAAAGTAAATATTTTAATCTGATTTTATCTTATATATGTTTAGGGAAGGTAGTATAAAGATGAATTTGGGAATAATCCTGGATATATTTCTGTATTTTACCAAACTAAATTAAATTGGAATCAAGAAAGCTACCTGAGCAAATGTAAATCTCCTCTTCCATGAAAATCTCTAATGTATTATAAAGGAAATTGCGATTGTAAAAGGTTGCCCTGTAGTGCTTAGCAAGTAAGTTCCTATATTCAATGGACTAAAGAAATTCTTTAGAATTCATAAGCATCCAGTGAGAGTTTATGTGGCACAGTCCTTCACTTCAATAAATGGAATTTTTTTCTTACTGCCGAGGCTCACATTCAACTCACATGTATGGCTGTTACAAGTAGTCCATTTAGGCTGTGTTTTTAGAAGGGCACACATGATCACTCTTACTGGATTACAAAGTTTTATTTTTGCGTACTCCTACATCTTCAGATTTTTTTTTCTATTGAAGTGCTGTGAACACGCAGAAGTCATGAAGTAACACCAGTTCCTAAAATTGAAAGGTAGCTGTAGAGTTCAAAAGGTGGATGAATAGAAGGAACTATTTTCTCCTTGAAGAATTAATTTTTCCCTTTCAGTATAATATTGTAAGGAATTGATGCATGTTAACAGTGTTCCCACCGTCAGTCCAACAACTAGTGTCCCCAAGGCGCTCATATATATTGTAGCAATGTCAAATCCTAAATTCTCTTGAGGGTGGATGGGAAGAACAAAAGAGGTTGTAGTAGTAATGTTATATGATTATCTAGTTATGCTGCCTACCTGTGTTAAGGAGGAAAGGCTCAGGAATTTTGTCAGCTAATGAATTGTTTAGATTTTTCAGATTGTTCCTCAAGTTGCTTTAGGTAATATCTGGTTCTGCTGGAAGAAAGAACATATTACAGGTCGTGTTTTTCTTGACTACAACTATTATGAAGTAAGGATAGCAGTGGTCTTCATCTTGCTATTTTAGTGATACTAGTGTGCTTAAAAACCCTGGTACGTTGTATGCAGATATCCTCAAAGCAGATATCTCAATATAAATAGGATTTTTTTTTTTTAAAAAAATTATGTGATACAGCATATACTTGTAGATTAACCCATGCAAAAAAATCCTTGATATTACTGGATATCTTTCATTTTCCGTTGTTAGTCTATCAGATAAAGTGTGAATTACTGTGTTCAACTCTGCTGCTCACAACACAAGAAGGACATGAAGCTGTTGGAATGAATCCAAAGGGGGACATAATGATGCTGTGAGGGCTGGAGCACCTCTCTTACGAAGAAAGGCTGAGGGAGCTGGGCTTGTTCAGCCTGGAGAAGAGAAGGCTCTGCAGAGACCTCATTGTGGCCTTCCAGTACCTAAAGGGGGCCTGGAGAGGGACTCTTTATAGGGGAGTGTAGTGGTAGGACAAGAGGTAATGGCTTTAAACTGAAAGATGAGAAATTAGATGAGATATTAGGAAGAAACTCTTTACTCAGAGGGTGGTGAGGCCCTGGCACAGCTGCCCAGAGCTGTGGGTGCCCCATCCCTGGAGGTGCTCAAGGCCAGGTTGGATGGGCCCTGGGCAGCCTGACCCAGAGGGTGGCAGCCCTGCCCATGGCAGGGGTTGGAACTGGATGGGTTCTAAGATTCCTTCCAACCCAAACCATTCTATGGTTCTACGAATTGGGGTTTCTTAACAGGCCTATTCTGTATTTAGAATCATAGAATCAAAGAATGGCCTGGGTTGGAAGGGATCTCAAAAATCATCACGTTCTGCCTCTCTGAACAGGTCCTGGGCCCTGCCAAGTATCCTCAAGTTTCTAAGCCACGTGTGTTGCAAGGTCTGTGCCTCCACAGTGCCCTGCAACTTTATCACCTGGGATTGCCCAGATGGGGCAAATACTGTAGAAATCCTGGGTTGTTCCTTGCACTGTTGCCTTTTTGCTATCTGGTAATGCCTGCGTGGGTTATCTCTTACTTATTCTTGACATTTGACTGTGACTTTGTCTCTTACCAGGAAACACAGCCTGGGTCTCATTGAGTTTTTCATGGGCTGTACATGCTCTAAAGGATATTTTATTTTAAGCAAATTGATTTCTTGATTGCTGAAATTTGGGGAAAAAAAGCCCAAAATGTTTTTACAAAGAGAATTGCAAAAGCAATTAGGGTATTTCCTAGACTGAAGGTACTTTTGACAGAAGCCTCCAGTACCGCCAATTACTTAGGTTTGTTTTGCTGAGACATCTTTCAGCTGCAGGAAGCTTAATTATTTTCCTCAGTGTTGTTTCCTTGAGTGTTGTCTTTCAGATTGGGATCTCTAAACGTAATTCAGAGTTGGCAACATTGGCCTTCTTGTCTTAGGCCAGTTATCCTAGGGTGTTCTCTGATACTATTTCTCATGTATCCATTTGTCTAAGCTGCTCTCCTTTATCTTACTGTGTTCATAGTCACTCTTGTTTCCTTCATCACCAGGGAGTGTACCTCCAGTAACAGAAGCTGGTTTTAACCAACATAGTAGTGAAAACCTACAGGTTTTTTGTCTTCCGTTCCTTGGAGTTATATTGCAAAACACAAATATATGTCAATACCTTTAAATTTCTTTAATTTTTTCTTTCTTTATTTTTTTTTTTTGTATCTGTAGAAGTTACTCTGATTGCACAGACTGTACTCAGAAATATGCTACCTAGCTTCTGATTTTCAGTGTTTTCAACTGTTGCAATGTTATATATAGGAAAAAATATTCACTATACCTCCATCTTATTAAAGTTGCAGATTTAAACTTGCCTGAAGTTCTGATGAAGAGCACGCATACTAAATGAATAGTACTGATGGCTAAATTGACATGCAATTTTTTTTCCTAAATTACATCTCTTCCTATGTGTTGTTAACAACCTTGCTGTCATACTAAAATACACTCTGTGTAGGTCATCATAGTCAAGGAACAGGGAGATTACACTGTGTTGTAGTTGAAGAAGATTAGTTTCTGTGAGCTGCTGGAGAAGTTGGGGGGAGGAATAACTCTTCTTTTTCTTTTGCCAGAAATCCCTTTGTCCCATTTCCTCATGGACAGATCAATTATACACTCTCCACAGTATTCAAGGGGAGAGGGATGTGGCCCTAGAAATTGCCTTTCTCCTTCTCCAGCTTTTCTTGTATTTGAAAGTTAATTGGAAAATGAAAATAAAGCAACTTCTTGACGTGATGCAGCTTCAGAACCATCCTTATTAATGCCTTCTAAAGACTACGAGATTTTTAATATAACTGTATTGAGACTGTGTGCTTTTGTTAGCAAGCTCCATGCTTGGAGAACACACTCAGAGATGTTTAAGACTATGGTTAAGAATGAACTGAAACAGTAACTAGATGGGTAAGTAAGTGTGAAAATGCTTTTACAGACATATATATATACTATTTTATCATATGAGGAAGAATGTATGTGTCCAAAAGTGTGTATAATTTTTCCACCTACCAAAATCAGTGTAAAAGATTCTAATTCCTCCTATAAACCTTGTCCTTAACATGTACATTCTGGTGATGTGAATTTGTAGTACAGAAATTAGAAATAGTTGGTTTATTTTAGAAGGCACAAAGTTTCTGAAAAGCATCGGAGCTGATTTAGAGAGAGCCTGGTGGAATTACAGGGCTGGCTTTCATTTTGCTATTTCTCTTAGAAATCTGTTTTCTAATTTCAGATTGTGATCCACTTAAATCTTTCTTCAAGCTGTCTTAAAATAATTTTGTCTTAGAAATGTATATGAAAATAGCATAGTAACAATAGATAGTGGTACACATAAATTTTCACAATCATTTTTGTAGCTCCAATTATTAGAGCTATTTGCAATTTCAGAACCAGAAGACTAAACAGTTCTTGAGTAGTTAAGTTATATTTGCCACCTGTTGCAATATTCAGAAACCATATCATGTGCTATTAAGTTCCAGGTGTAGACCTTTATCAAAGGTAGCTCAGCAGATTCCTTGTTTCAGTCCCAGGTGTGTAACAGCACACCTAGGACTCTTTGGACACAGTTAGACATCATGGCGCAGCAGGGGATGTTATAAATGTTTAATTATCTAGATTCAGCTTCAGTGGCTGGAAACCAGTGCCTATATATATATAAATAATGAAGGTGCTACTACTGAAAGAGTAAAGCAACAGCCTCTCAAGGTGTTTTTTTTTTTTCTTGAACTATTAGACCTTTTTTTAGGTAGTATCTTCAAGGAAAAGTTTTTTGATAGATTGAGAAATTAAATGAAATTGTCCTTGCACGTTGTATAATACTGCTTATTTGCTGTTTAGACCTGCTCTGAGAAAACAAAAGTTTGTATGACGAGCTTGTGTTGATACATCAAATATTGGATGTACAGGAAAGCCAGTTACTGAGCACAGTAGGCATGAGTTCATGTAGACAATTTCAGCAGATCTTGGACTTCAGTGCCTTCATGGAGAAAGTTTAAATAAATGTGAAAAACACTGTGTTTAAATGAGATGTCTTCTGTGAAGTATAAATAGGAGGTATTTGAAAATTAAAAATCCCTGGGTTTGAATTACCGTAAAGATGCCTTCATTCTGCATCAAGGAGATCTACGGAGAAATCTGGATTTCAGGTAGCTAATTTGATTTCAGTCAATTGATGTGTGCTAGTGTTTGTAGTTTATAGAGAATTGATTCAATGTAATTCACAAGTTATTGTTACTGTTTTAGATCTGCAAGAAAGAAAATAACACCTACGTTTTTTAAACCAAACACACAAACGAAATTAACAGGAGTCCTGTTTGATGTTGGGGATAATGTTCTGTCATGAAATAAATTCCTAGAGTATTTTTATACTGCTAGAATCATAGATGTGTTAAGAGAAGTTAAGAATCGTTAAGAGAAATTAAGAATCATTAAGAGAAGTTAGAGTGTTAGTTGTTTAGTTTACTATGTATACAGATACACCTCTCATTTGTTGTTCAATGTTTGAACTTCTTGAGCATTGTTAATAGTGTTCATTTAACCTGTTCATCTTTCAGTTTCAGTGTAATTGCTACATAACTTCAGAGTCATGACCTGGTTAATTAAGGTGTTCTTGCTCTCAGATACTTGGCCATGTGATTAAGAAATATGATATTTATTGTTGTTACCAATTTGAATTTCTTACGGTTCTAGGTAGGGAATGTGTGGTATCTTTCTAAGAGTAGAATAGTTTTCCCTCTACCTTGGAAGACAGGGTACGTTGTCTGCATTCAGTTTGAGTTCATTTTGTGAACTGTAACACCATGATGATTGTATATATTTCAACAAACGAGTTTTGCTCTTACATGAGAGAGGAAATTTGTGTCTCTCAATCTCTCTCTTAATCTGCTTTAAATTCTCTTCTAGTTTTATCTAGTTCTAGTTTTGTTCTCCTTTTGTCGTGGATATCAATGTGGGAGGACAAAGGAAGCTCTCACTCCAGAGGATGCCTGGACTCAGTAATTTGGGAAAAGCCTCGCTGTTGTTTGCGTTCTTACTTACTTTGTAGCAAAATGTGAAAATCATCTTGCAGGTCATCCTATAGAGTCATCTCTATGCTCTAAATCTCAAGTGCTCATTAAAAATCTCTTAAAAAGTTATTTTTTATCCAAGATAAAATACTTTATGTACCATGCTGCAAATTGTTTTTTTCCTTTTTGCCTTTTTTTTTTTTTGTGGTAGATTAAGTTTCTGAACTCTTTTTAGATTAATGTGATCATTTTTGTTTTATAGATTCTTATTTATTTATTTTAGCTGGCTATTTATAGACTTTGTAATAAAATGGCTTTGATATTGCAGCATTAGACTTCTGTAGTATTATTGTTCCAAAGGCTTTATAAAATGTCGTGTATGCATTTATGTATCGAATAGGGTTCTGGTACTTCTATTATAGCTGCCACAAATTTTAAAGTCAGTTTTAAGTAATAACAAATCCAAGCCTGTTAGACTTACTTTCTCACAAACATAGTTTATATTAACCTTACTTACTAATCTTTTCTTCTCATGTTTAGTACAACACTACTAGCACAGATTATCCAAGGTTTATTTAAGAAAGACCTCTTGTAAGTGGACAGATGTTAACCTTTGTAATAAAGATGAGAAGACATGGCCCTTGGTTTTGATGATTTTTGAATAGATACTCTTCTTTACTGGTTACCGCTTAGATCAGCATGGGATTCTGCTAGTTGAAGCCTCCTGTACAGCATAGTTCATAGAATCATAGAATATCCCAATCTGGATGAAAACCATAAGGATCATCAGGTCAAGCTCGTGGCTCCATGCAGGAACACCCAAAAATACATGTCTGAGAGTGTTCAAATGCTCCTTGAACTCCGGCAGCTTGGGGCCGTGACCACTGCCTTGGGAGCCTGTTCCAGTGCCCAACCCAACCTCTTGGTAAAGAACCTTTTTCTAATGCCCAACAGCTCCATGCTGTTCCCTCAGCTGCTATTGCTGTCACCAAAGAGCAGAGATCAGTTGACTTGTTGAACAGGAGATATGAACTAACTGGGTCCCTGGATGATAAGTATGTAGGCTTTTCAAACTGTGGAGCACATCTGTGAAGCGTATGTCACTCAGAAATGAACAGCTGCATGATACTTTAAATCAGAAGTGTCGTACGATTTCTGTGATCAGTCACTGTTCTAGATCTTTTTGATAGCTTTGTAAAAAATGTACTAAAATATCCAAGAAAAAGCCTAGAGAAGGATACATCTGATGTGCATCTGATGTGAAAGCATACAATGCCTGAGCCAACTGAGAACAGTACAGTACAGTAAATCTGAACGTACTCTGCAGCGACGAAATCAAGCATGTTGGAGACATACATGACTGTGATCCAGAACCACTGCCCCAGTGTGCCTTGCTCCTATTGCTGCGGTAGGACTCTGAGTGAGGTGCTGTAGTGATCCACTTTTCTCAAGCCTCCAGTTAACTCAGAACAGTGTTTTCTGCAAAAACAGTGTTTACCACATGTTTATGTGGTAAATTATAGCCAGATGACATACACATATCAGTATTGTAGAACACGTGTTCTCTCCAGCTTTTCTCTCTAGCATTCAGTAGTTGTCACTCCTGAAACTAAATTGAAAAGAGTGCATCTCTAGGCTAGAAGAACTGTTTTATATAAATCTGTGAGTTTCCAGTTACTGACGACTCCAAAGCCACTATTTCTCACTTTGTTAGCAGCAGTCCTGGCACATGAGGAGTCCACCACTGAATTTGGGGCATTTATGGAACTCAGACACCTCTTTGACAGCCCTGATGTAATTTGGATAGATCCTCAAATCATTAGATAGGAAGCATTTGTTTTTACTCAAACTACTCCCTTCCATGTGTACCAAAGTCACTGCCTTCAGGTCTGGTTATATGCTTCTGTTTAGTTGCAATAACCATTAAAGCAGTCCTTCAGAAAGTTGCTGAGAGTCAGCAGAAAAGTATGGGTAGCAGTAGTAGTAGAAACACTCAATTTTATATGAGTGCTGACCTGTATTTGCTTATTTTATATTTAGTATGGTGGTTAGTTTTAGTTTCATATTTAGTATGGTGGTGCTAATTTTGACGTGAGAATTTTTTCCCATCTTATGCACCACATGCTTATAGGAAATCAGCTTGTCAAACAAGAGTAAAGACATAACTGATCTGAAGAAATCTTGCAAATAAATCTTTAGTTGATGAAAAATACCACCTTTACAATCATTTGGGCCTAAGGAATCCTTTAAATTACTGAATTTTGATGTCACTGTCCTCCTTTTATTCTTTAACAATCAGAGATATTGTGTGGTTGTTGTTCCTGTGCTATATATGTTTCCCTACTATATATGTTTTCATGAATGCAGACTTTTCTAGTAATCAGTTTAAATACATTACCATTTTCTGACCTGTGAAGAAAGATAACATTGCTAAACTCAGCCAAGACAAAATTCAGGAGTTTCTTGAAAATCCACATGCTGTTGAATCTTGCTTCATGTCTGGATGGCTCTGAATCTGCACAATTACAATTCTGCAGATTCTTGTTTTGTGCAGAACTGCTGTTATCATTTCCTTGGGTTGTAGTGTAACTGCACCGACATTTAAAAAAAAAATCATAATTCACTTTTAAGTCCTTTTTCTCTGAACCAAAATTTTTGCATTTTTTGTTAGGACATTTGAGAAAGTTCTGGAAACTACTCTGGGTACACGAGAAGAAATTATTTGATGGCAGTTTTTTAAAAGTTGCAAAGGTACATGCTATATGCTTTCAGAACTTGGAACAGGTGTGCATTTGCTCCAGCAAGGTGTTTTGAAACAGATGCAAGAAAAATGCAGTGCTACCGTTTTGCTTCAAAGCTGAGGACTGAGCTTTCATTGTTCAGTGGTACTAGCTGAATCAGAATCAGTCAGATACAGCAGGCTGTACAGCAGCTGTGTAATGGAAACATTACTTTGAAACTACATGTTGTAGAGAAAATTGCATCTCCTTTTTCTTAAGTAAAACCGGAGACCTGGTATTACACATTTGTAGCTTTCTGGCTTTCACACTTAATAATATTGATCTAAAATTATTATTATTTTTTTTTTCCTGAAAGACTGCTTTCCTTTCCCTCTTTCAAAAATCTGCATCACATGGGATCAGTTTTTGAGAGATTTATCTCCTTATGGCAGTTTAACTGAAGCTGGCATGATTTTGTCTTTACAATCAGCAGTTGTGGTAGAGGGGACCCTCAGTCTTTCAGAATTTCTCATTACCAAATTCTTTTTGCTTGAATATTCTGCAAGTATGAGCAGAATATTCAAGCAATATTGAAATATTCTGCTTGTATATTTTGAAGAATGGTCTGGAATTTCAGGTCTAAAATCCATGATGATGAGCTGATTGGTATAAGCTTGGTTGTGGTCATCCACTACATAAACCAGGAGGCAGTTTACTGGCATGCTCATCATCTGTCATCCACTTTGAGTTAAACATGTTACTAAAATCAATGTCCTAACCGTAAAGAACAAAGAGCAAAGAAGAAAAGCAACCAAAAGACTACACAAAACTTTGTCAGTGTGTCTATGACATTTAAATTGGGATTTCAGACATTTCATTTCTTATTGTCAGATGCAGGGAATAAATCTTTCAAATTAGGGAATAAAAATAAAATTCCATGAGTGTATTTATAGTCAATGATTGGACTATAAGATACTTTATATGAAATTGGTTTTAATTTGGAACTTGAAAGAGATCTGTTTCTGAGTAATCTGATAATATGAGCTGTGCAACAGAAATGTAAGGAATTCTTTTCTTCTTTTTCTTTTTTTTTTTTGTCATTTTAATGTATTTAAATGAGTCATTTATTTGGAACCAGCTGTTGTAAGGAGAATCTGCATACTATTGAGGTAGACAAAGCCAACTGAACAAAAAAAAGATATATCCAAACCAAGGAGCTGTAACTGTAAAAGCAATTAAAACGTTTTGCTCTGTGGCTGATGTTTGCTCAGTTGAGTCAGGGGATTCTGCAAATTCAGAGATTGGAGGATTTACACTGTGAAGATTTGTACTTCACAGATTTGGAGACATCCTAAAGTATGTAGACTTAATTTTGTTTATAGAAAAGCTAACTGCAGCAAAAGCATCAGAGAACACTGTAACTGGGGGGGGCTGTTGTTACACTTAAAGTGAAGTTGATCTGGGAGCCTCTGAGCCTCTCAAGTATTCGGATTTGAAATCAGAAAGAAAAGAAAAATAAAATGAAATAGGAATCTTTAAAGAAATATGATTAATTTTAGCAGTTGTTTACAGAAAAGCTAGAAGTATTAAGGGAAAACTTCAAAGTCCCTTTTGCAACCTTCCAAAGCATTTTTCTGATGCTGCGTTACGGTCACGTTGCCAACTGGGTACACTAAAGCCCACTAGATGGAGCCAGAAAGATTTTTATTACCATATTGCCAAGACAGTGTTTCAGACAATTTCCATTTCTGCTTTTTATCCTACTTGAGGCAAGTATAACATAATGCTGTGTCCTTTGTGATGCATTCTAATCTACATATCACCTAGTTGTCAGAAGTTACTGTTTGTTCATGCCCCTAATCCACAGAACAGGAGCTTTGTGCTGTGTAATGCAATTAATTGTCTGAGGCAGAGAATGTCAGCTGTTGCAAACTTAAGTGTAACAACCAGGGAAGGAAGGGGTGAGCAGGATTGTTAGAAAGAAACAGACTGCTGTCTTCATCTTATTTGGAGTTAAATGTGGGGTAGGTCTGGTCCAGAACTGGAAATGAAAACACATCTAAAGCAGAAAAACAGAAAAGACAAAACATTCTTTCATAAAGACACCATTGTGAGATTTAATGCATACATTTTCTTGATGTATGTAGTGATATTTCATCAGATGTGAGTTGTTGGTGGCAATCGCATCATCTTCTATTAATTTATGCCTGTCTTTTTTACCAGCCATTGCTGAAGCGCCATCAGTTGCTATACCATATATGTTGACAGAAGTTAAAGAAAATTGCTTTAATGTAATTTTTATTGCTTTGTACAAATAAAGAGATTTAGTTGTGTCTTTTAGTGGCACCAAAGAAGCCATTTATTCCATCACATTACATTTGTTATCAATACCTCTAATAAAAATGTCAAGTTGAGCCATATCTGTAGCATCTGTACTTTCATCTATCACCAAAGCATAAAATTTGAAATTAGCAGCTTTACTCTCCAAATTTCTTTTGGTAGATTTTCCTATTTCTTCAGTTCACCTGTCTATAGTCTGGTAAGACAAACTGATTTGAGAAAAATCCATTTATCAGGACAAATTATATCTGCCACGTTTTCCTTGTATTGCCTAAGAAACTCACCATCAGTAAATGGATTTGATTTTTTTTGCAATCAGATTTGCTACCACATAACTAACTTTTATAATGGAGTCTGTTTGAGTTGTAACTTTTTAAAAAAAATTGTTGAGATGACAGACTCTTTTTCAGTTCCACTATTTTGTCTTTACAAAGCATTCTTTGATATGCATGGAATTTGGCAGCATGGTTTTGCAGACTCTGTCATTTCAAATTGTAATCTTTGAAAACAAACACGTTTTCCTTACAAACTAAGTGTAGTGCCGTATTGTCTTGACAAAAAAGTACTCATCTGTCTGTTTTTCACTGAACCCTCTTCCTTCATCCACAATTTTTCTTTTTTTTTTGGGTTCTGTTTTCTTTTGCGACAACGTTAGGTGAGTTGAAATATTATTGGCAATCACAGTGTTTTGCTCACCAAGCGGCACAAGCGCATGTAACGTGTAATACTTGTGGGTTTTGATTTGACTGAGTGTCTGTGGCAAGCGCAAGAAATGGAGTTAGTGCTGCACTGCGCCCTCCCCTTGTCCTGGTTTCAGCCAAGACAGCATTAACAGCACGTGGATGGTTTGGTGGTTGTTGAGTGATGGGTGTGTGCCCAGGGCTGGGCCGGAATGGACTGCTCAGTGGGGAACAGCCACCACCATGATGGCGTGGCGGCAGCAAGCAGGCTGCAGTGCAAGCTGACCCATGGGCCGCATGTTGGATGTGCCTGTACTAGCATGTAACAATTACCAGCTGCTTCTTTACAAATGGTTAGATGATACAATACCACCTAGAAATACTGGTTAAACTGAAAGAATGAGATTTAATTGAATAGTGATATAGAGGGAAAAGCTATAAGGAACTTCTTAGTTCCTCAAGCATTGTTAGAGGTGAAGATCTTTAATGTTTTCACCAGTGGCCTTGGCATAGAGAAAAAGAATGCAGTGATTAAATACATTGGTAGCACAAGTTGGCATACTTATCAGTACAGAGGAGGAAAGAAATAGCATATAATAAATAACTGGATTATCTTGCAAACTCCAGAAGTAAAAATGAGTGAGATTACATAGCACTAAGTGTAAAATTAGGAATTTAATTTCTACTCTGAATGGAAACTCTATTGTAAATTGTTGGAAATAGTGTATTTTTGTATAGAAAACAGTCTGCGATTTTTGTACCTGTAGGTACGGAGTAGGATTGTTGGGATGATCATGCGAATGAACGCTTGTGACTAGATGCTAAGGACACAGGAATACAGGCCAGGGGCTCTTGTGTGAACCAGTCCTGCTCAGTACCCCTGAGCTCTCCTTTCCATAGCAGCGTGGCTGTGTCCCTGCTGCGTATTAGGAGCAGTTCTTGCTCCATGCTGTTCCCCTGCAGTGTGCTGGCAGTGTCCAGGAGATGCTGGTTAGTAAAGGCTGAGTGGTGCCAGGAAGCCTAAGAACTAATCAGCACTGATGGGCCAGCACCTGGCCCTGTGACCGGCTCTGTCTTGCTAGAATAGACATAGCCTGAAAGAGCTAAATCTGTTTGGTCTTTCAAAATGAAAGCAAAAAGGAAATGTGATTAGTCTCTTTAAAAATACCAGGCAGAGAACACAGAGGAGAAAAAGGAGCTATTTAAACTAAATGACAACACTGGTATAAGAATAAACAGTAATAAACTATCTTGGAATAAATGAACGTGAAATTAAAAGGCATTCTTTCCATTGTAGCTATAGGGCTTGGAAAAGCATTTTGACAGATTTTGGCCTCATTATTTCTAGTCAATTTTAAGATGGAACTTTATTAAACTGTAAAGCTGCTTGAAGCAGCAGGCAAGTTGAATCAATGTGCAAGGTCTCTTTCAATCCAATATGCTTACTAAATGAGCTTAAAATCTGGCTGAGAAGAGTGGCAGAACATGTATGCTCAGTTTTCTTGCTTTCTTAAGATTGTTACAAATCTTTACAGTTAGTAAAGATGTAGCATAGTCAGTTGTACATTCTCAATATATGACTTAATTATGCATATTTTCAAGGCTAAAGAAAGACTTTGTGGAACTGTTTTGTAGATTCTTTTCACTTATGGCAGGTCTATTTTGTGCAAAAACCCTGATGGCTCTCATACTGTGGGCTTACAAACTCAGTGTCCTAGTTTCTAACAGAAGTTACGCTTCTCGTAGTGTCTAGTATGAATTTATCTTGTACCTCCGAGATACTGATAACATCCTGGCAGTGTTGAGAAGTTTGGAAGCAGTGCAGCTGTTTGCTGGGACACTCATTGGTGTGTGCTATGTCCCGGTTTGGTTTCACCTCGTTTCACATTAGCCATTTCCTCACTAGAAACTCTTGAAAGAGTGTATGGCTCTCCATAGGAACTACGTGCTTATTTATTACATAGATTAGAAATGCTTCTGTCTTAAGAGTTGACAAGGTGTACCTGTGCCATAATGAAAAGGGCAAATTAGTGCCTTTACAGATCTTGAACTGCATCAGTTATTTAATATGTGAAGTGCTTGTTTTTATGTAGTATACTTTAGGAAGAATGAGCATGGATATGAAATATCTTTAAAATATCTAATATAGTGTTCCAAGTAACAATTTCTAGTCCTACTCTGCATTTGGAAGGGTTTGTTACACTTTTTGAACTTCATTAATTTGTTTTCCTAGTCAGGTGTCTCATTCACTGATTGTACTCCTGGTCAAAAAGAATATTTATGAAGGAAATTTTTAGTATATGCTGTAAGGATAAAAAATTGATATAAGAGATGTGCCCTGTCCCATTAGGATGACAGATACAGCATTATCAATACAAAAAATTAGCATATCTTCTATAAAATTGAGGTCATTATATTGTTCTCTTTTACGCTTAAAAAATAATGTAACGATATACTGTTCAAAGGCACGCACAAGCCTACTACATGCTGACCCAGTTGTTTGTTGCCATCCTAACTTTACATATGTAATGTATCTATCCATTCACTATAAACTCATGACCAAATGTGAGGTATAACCACCCTTTCAGTATATAAAATGTGTGCAAATACACATATCTTTTAAAGTAAATGTAAAGATGTTGGTCTCATACTGGTATTGTAAGCTTTCTTGGTTTTATTAAGTAGCACTGGAATCCATGAAGATATTTAATGTTTTTGGGGGATACATGTCCATGGGGCAAGTGTTAACAGCAAAATGCATCATATGCAGTTGGCCATACTGATTTTAACTTTATTACTTGCTTGAAAGTGAAAAGCAGTCCCATAGCACAGACTAGTGGCACAGCAAAACATTGGAAAAGTAATTTTTATCAACTCTTTTATAATAGTCAATAATAAATTAATGAATTATCTTTCCTCCTGTAATATTCTTCATTGAGTAAATGCATTAATTTCACTAAGGGAAATGATGTTATAGGTAGGATGAAGGCATCCCACAGGTATCGTTGAATGGATAAAGAGTAAGATATAATCTCTGCTTGCTACAGTGCAGTAGCAGAAGATGCTACTATGCAATGCCAGTAATGTCATTGATTTCTTTGTAGAGAATATGAAATCTTGCAGATTCATTTGACTTTGAAAGGGAAGCAATAAAACTGATTGGCATCAAATGAAAACTAAAACGTCTTTAAGGAAAATTTCACAAAAATGTACTGACTACAAGGATTTTTTTTTCTCAGCTACTATAAAATAAATCCAGAGTAGTTCTATTGACCTTAAAATAGTTATTTGAAATTTGCTTTTATGTAGGGAAAGAGTTACAAAAATGCAGTTGAATGTGGTCTGTATCGTCAAAACAGTGTAATGAAATGGAAAAGTTTCTGCTCAATTAAAAATGTATCTAAACCCTGCTGTTGACAATGTGTGAACATCAAATAGGTATGATCTATTCCATTCACTCCAGAACAACCAGTTCATATTTTAAAATCTAAATAACAACAAGAAGTGGATCTATCATCTTGAACCTTATATCCTCCACTCATTGTGAAAGCTCCTGTGCTTTCCAGAAGTACGAATGCTGGCTATTGATAGTACACACTCTAAGTCTTGCACAGTTGTAAGCAATTGCTTTCATTACAAATACGGATATGGATATTATTAGCTTTTAAGGAAACATCTTGTAGAAAGGAATACTAACTTTCTCTCACCAATAATGAGTATCTGTAGTCTTAGCTGTAAGTCAGAATTTCCCAATTTAATTTCAGATTGTGAAAAAATGTGAGTTGTGTTTTAGAGCAAAAATGAACCATTTTTGGTAGTGTAAAGAACCAAATAGATAGAATTTAATAGTTTAGCTAGCTTCAAGAATTTTTCTCCTCTAATTAGAGGAGCTTTGAACTCAAAATATCATGTAGGATACTAAAAAGTTTTATTTCGGATCAGGACAATTAATAGTGGAATGAAGTGCTGTTGCTATTTTAGCAGAAACATTTGGTGGAGATTTTAATGTATTCAGAAATAAACCAATATCCAGAAGAGCAGAGCAGTTTTTTCTGGGAAGACAAATGTTCAAAGGGTTCTTACAGTCTCAGAATCAAGATAGTGATTAATCTTACAGTTCTTTGAAAACACTTAGCGTTATGTTTTAAACAGGCAAAATGAAGAAGGCTCAGCAGAAATTGGGACAAGAGGAAAGGAAGATACCAGTGTATCTTATAGTACGGCCACATAAGCAAAAGACACGTGATGAAGTTGGCTCATATTGCTGAGCGCCCGCACTGATTCAGCAGCGTCTATTCCTAATCAAAGCAGTGACTAATGGAGAAATGGAAGTATTTCTTCCTCAAAAAAACTGTGGTACAGAGTGATTTCAAACATTCCACTCCTTCATGATGTAATCGAGTTGATTGGCATATATGACAGACTGAAAAAAAAGGAACTAACTTTAGTACATTAGTAGGCATGGTTAGTTGCCTTGATGCTGAGTCCAAGCAAAGAGTTTTCCTTCTCAATTTTCCTCCCCATTCCTTTCAAAACTGTGATATTTCTACCTTGGAGAATGCTTAAGGAATTGTACACATAACAATAGATATAATAGATATATATTTTTAAAGTAAGTGAAGCTTTCTGAAAATCTCTAGCAGCAAGCGTAGCAGTTAATATAGCACTAATGTAATGCCTGTTTCTGCAGAGAGAGGAATGCTGAGAACTGGTAGTTCTGTAATAACAAACCTTGTTCTTCTCTGGAAGCGTTATTACCTGCACCTCCTCTGCACACCTGTAATTCAAAGTACTGTTCTTAAGGCTAATGAAGATTTAGGGTAATTATTTCTTAGACTGTAGTATCTAAACTATCAAACTGTTGTGTAATCAAATACGTTGTGTCTTTTATGCTAATATTAAATATAGTAAGACTTCCATTTTGTTCTCAGAAGTTAGTGTTGGGCCATCTATAATTATACAAGAAATAGTGAATATTTTGTGAGGTAGCTGTCTTTTCACATAATTTATCTGATAGTATTAAAATGTGATACTATAACATTTTTATTAAATTACATGCATTTTTGTTTAAAATGTCTTTAGATGTAATTCTTTTATAAACTTCCATTCTAATGAATGGAACAGTGTGTGTAATATGTTATGAAGAATTTCGAGTAATGAGCAAATATGTTTCTATTTAGGGCAATATAAAAAACTGATTTTTCTTGCATTAATTATGTCTGCCATGTAGATGTGCAGTGGCTGATCATTTGTCAATTGCAGTCTTTGCAGAGTTTGTTTTTGTGTACTTGCTGAAGAAATAAACAGTGCTAGTATTATATAATGAAAACTTTTGGGCAGAAATTAGAGCATGCTATAGAATGATCTTGTGAAAAGTGGTTGAGAAATCCAAAAATAGTTAGAACTTGCTTGTTCTCTGTATACAATTAATCTTTGTGAATATGAAGCAGCTGGAAGGTTTGAAGTAAATGCGTTGAATCCAAATTTGGAATACGTCTTTTCAAACAGAAAGTGTTGTATAAAAAATGGTATTTGTCAAAAAAAAAACCCACAAAACAAATTAAGAGTTAATGTCAGCATGTCAGGCTAGATATATTTTGTGTGATTATTTTTGCACTTTACTGGAGAAATCTATTTGAAAAGAACTTCAGCAATTCTTGTCCTAGGCACTAGGTGGTGGTTCAGCCTTTCGTATTGAAATACACGTTAGTATCACGGGCACTTCAGACTCTGAACTGTTAATGTAAGGATTAGAGCTGTTGAAGAGCATGTCTTTGACCACGTTTTCATTTTAAAGTTGGCAATGTTCCAGAGTTGAGAACTGACACTCCACGATGCAACAGTGATGTTTGTGTACAAAATGCATTCATGACTTAGGCTTTTGAGCTCTTCAGAGTGGTGGTGGTGAGGAGTGCTAGAGACGGGCGTAGCAGCCAGTGTGCCTGCATCAGGCTGCAAAGTTCTTATGTAAAGGATTAACCCTTTTTTAATTGCTGTGTTACAGGGAGAGCTTTTATGGTTCTTCCTTGCAAAATTGTCAAAATGTGAGCATTAAGTGTGAGATCCACTCATGGAGTCTCCCCTTTCCCCTTCGGTGTGCTTCTGGCCCAGCCACACAAAATCCTGCCCAGGCCTTGGCTGGGACAGGACCTCCCCATGGGCCTGGGAGCTGCCTCAGTGACGAGTGGTGGCAGAAGGAGAAGTCCTGCCCAGGAGGTGCGACTTTGATCTCTGTGCTCCTACATGTGTGGCTGTCACTTAGTTGAGAGGTCTGCACTGTAAATTACCGGTATTTCATACATGACAGAAATGCTCCTACACACTGTGATAGGATGGAGAGGCTCATTGCACCCTGTAATAGTGTAGAGCTTGAATTTCTTGATGTACATTGACAGCACGTAACTTTCTGCATGTGACAGTTGCCATTCTGCTTGTTCTTTGTGATTACTTGAAGCTAAAATTATAACTGCCTGGGTCCAGGCTACAAAAGTCTGCATGTTGGACTACATTGTAAATATAGCTTTAAAAAGGCAGAAAAAATCTGCAAAATACATAAATACATGTGTTTTTCATGCTCCATTTGATTTTTTTTTTTTTTCCCAGCATGGAATGCCTTAAGTAAGTTTTTGTTTTTGAAAATGTTCGTTACGTTTCGTGAGGTGCTTTCAGCTTAAATGCTTCTATTGTTTCCTGCAGGTCTGACCCAATTACTTTGGTATTTTGTAAGAAATGTTGCATGGTGGAGACAGCAAAAATCAGTTTGACTTCTGTAGGGCAACATGGTTTCTTCCATAAAGAGCCACTAACAATTGGTGAAAAACAGCTTCCAGGCTTTAAAGATGGAAATTAAAATACCAGATGATGTTGCTGACATCTACAACAAAGACAGGCATAGCATCTTTTGTAGGGCCTGAACTTTTTCGAACTTTCATCATGAAATGTTTGCTTGTTTCACACTGGTCTCATAGCACTGGGAATTGCATTGTTCTGCTCTGATATACATCAGCTACCCAATTTGTCAGCAGCTGAGATTTACATTGAAACAGATCACTAAATTTTGTGTGTCATGGGGAAGTGGTTAGATCAGGAGTACTCTCGTGATTCTTCTTTTAGAGGAGGAGATATTAAATCTTATTCATTCAGAAAGACCTATCATTTTTTTTGTTACAGAAGGATAATGTTGGTCCTCTTGGAGTGTATTGTCCTGAAAGAAAATCTGGCTGACAGACAAGGACGTAGTTGCTCGAGTGTTTAGACTGTGATACCTAGTTTTTGTGACATTTCAACGTCTACTAATAGAAGGAAATTAATACACAGAATCTTTTAGGGATTTTATCCTCTAGTGATTCAAGTTGTTCTATATTTGTATACTTATATAATTGTTTTGGATCTCATCCTTTCTTTGCACTGACACATAGATGGAAGTTTACAGCTTCTTCCAGCAGTGTGAAACGCAAGCAGAAATGCTGAAGGCTTTTAATTGTTATTGACTTTAAGAGGGCAAAAATACTTCTGTCTTTGGTGTGGAAGTTTCACTTTGGAGCTTTTGTCTTCTTCCTAACTTAATCATTATCAAAGGTAAAATAGAGCTGCTCTGATATTTGTATTTGAATGATGGCCAGGCCTGAAGCATGCATGGTATTGACCTTCTGGGGAGATCTAGCCTACTTCACACAGCCAGCTTCTCAGGAGCCTTGTTTTTTACACCCTGCCAGTACTTAGATAACTTGTTCTGCCTCACTGAAATAAGCTGATGAGTTTACGAAGGTGGAATATCAGTGCTATAAAAAAGTGAGGAGGGATGCTTGCCAGGATGGGGCATATTGCCACCGTTACACTGGCAAGTACACTGCCCCCAGCCTAGCAGATTGTGAATGAGGCAATCAGTGAATCTGAGTAAGAACTCTGCGCACAAGTAGCCGAAAACATTTTTTGTGAGTCTTGACAAGACAGCATGGCCCAAATTTGCTATTAGTTTACTTACTGGAGAACAAAAGTAAGATACAGCTCACAGCTTCTGAAACCTTTTGTGGTGGACAGAACCGGATGTGTTATGGAGGCAGAAGCTACATTTTCAATGTAATTCAACGATCTAGCATTTAAAAGAATAATGAAGAGCATTAACTTAAGCCATTGAATGTCCTGTACTGTAAACTTTTGAAAAAGAGGCAGTTCAGTATTGGCTTAGAACTGGAGGCACGATAACTACATTGAAGCCTGACTGTAGACATTGAAGAAATGTATAGTAAAAATGATATAATTTTATCTGTGAAATAAGACAAAAATATATAAAGAACAGAAAAGCCAAGTTAGGGCTAAAGAAAAATGAAAGTTAAGGAGTGAAGGTCTAAAATGGTCAATGGCTCAATGTCTGGATGGAGATCAGTGATGAGTGGTGTCCCTCAGGGTTCTGCACTGGAACCGATGCTCTTTAGTATCTTCATCAATGACATCAACAGTGAGATCACGTGCATGTGCAGCAAGTTTGCAGATGACACCAAGCTGTGTGGTGCAGTTGACACGCCTGAGGGATGGGATGCCATCCAGAGAGACCTGGACAGGCTCGAGCAGTGGGCCCAGGAGAACCTCATGAGGTTCAACACATCTAAGTGCACCTGGGTTGTGGCAGCCCCTGCTATCAATTCAAGCTGGGGGATGAAAGGATAGAGCACGGCCCTGCTGAAAAGGACTTGGGGTACTGGTAGATNTAAAGAGAGAGGAATTAGGTTGAATATAAAGATGAAGTTTTATAGTAAGGGGGGTGAAGCACTGGAACAAGTTGCCCAGAGAGGTGGTGGGAGCCCCCTCCCTGGAGACATTCGAGGTCAGGCTGGACAGGGCTCTGAGCACCCTGCTCTAGCTGTAGGTGTCCCTGTTCATTGCAGGGGAGTTGGACTAGATGAACTTTAAAGGTCCCTTCCAACTCAAGCGATTCTATGATTCTGTGATTCTAAACTTGCAGTGAATTACTTTTACATATGCAGAATCAAAAGTTTCAGATAAAATCATAACCAATTTAAATATGCCATTGAATTAATAATTCGGCTGATACATTTTGTCAATTACATCCTGATATATTCTAATATAATGTAAGAATTAAACGTGAAATTGACGTACAAGTAATAGGTATTGGCAATTTCCTGCACTGACCTGTGACTAAGGTGAGCCTTACAAATGAACACATTTTAGAATATTAAAAAATCTCATTACTAAATCCAGGATCTCACAATTGGGAAGATATAATCATTTTAATAATTTAGAAAGCATACAGTGAGATGTGATTCTTGGCTATGGAGAGACTCACCACTGTATATATTGTGTTGTTTTATTTATAAAATTGCTTTAATTTACAATAGCTTTGAAAATCAAGTCACATCTTGAAGTTAGCTTCTGCATATAAATGTAAAAAACAGACCGCAGCAGAGCATTTGGAGGATTATAAAATTACTTGTTGCAAACAAGCAGGAGATTTATTCCAATGTTTCTTACTCTTAGTAAGAAAATGGCTCAACAAAGAAGTAAGAGAAGTGTTTAATGATTTTTTTTCCCTTCCTTTTCTCAATCATTCTCAACCTTTAGTCTTTGTTTTCTAATTTTATATTTGCTACCATTGGAATGCCAGTTGATAGATGCCTTTCATATATATATGTCTAGTATCTGTGGTATTTTCTTGTATTGTAAACAGTGAAGCAAAGATAGAATGAAAGTGTTTTTGTGTTTATGTAAACATTTTAAACAATTGTAATTATAATAGAATTTGAATAGCATTATTTATACATTTGGAAAAGTCAGCTGATGTATGCTTCATGAAAACTTTGTATAGAGTGCTTACAAGCTAACAGATTTTCCATTTAAATATGTCTGAACAGGTAATGTGGGTATGTAACTTGTGCCGAAAACAGCAAGAAATCCTCACGAAATCAGGAGCCTGGTTCTATAACAGTGGATCAAACGCACCACAGAAGCCTGACCAAGAAGGTATTAGAGGTCTGCGGAATGAGGAAGCACCTCAAGAGAAAAAAGCAAAGCTCCAAGAGCATTCACAGTACCAAGGACCTCCAGGTGACATATCCACACAAGTTTTGGACAAAAACAGATCTCAAGGGCTCACCAGACAGGACTCAATTAAGAACGGTTCAGGAGTAAAGCACCAAGTAACAGGCGACACAACATCAGACAGGTAAGAAAGTGTTTAATATTTACTCTGGAAAGATCTCTTGAATTTATGCTGCAAATTTAATTTTTTCTTTTTGATTTTTTTCTCTTATTTTTAACCTATAAGATACATAGTGATTTTTTTGAAACAATCTAAAGCAGAGGCAGCTGAGGAGCGTCTTACTGTGTTCAGATGGTCACAGACAATGTGTATTCTTCAGTCACAAAAAGAATTAATGGAAAATGACAGTTGCAGCGTGATGGAGCTTGTCCATGTGCTTGCAACTTTGTTGAATCACAGTCATTGTGTTGTACACACCTGAGTGTTTGTGGCAGCTCATTTAGTGGTAGAATTTTTGTGATCCAAAATAAGGCTCAAAAAAGCATGTTCGTGGGTGGTGGTGAAATCTTTGTATGATGATCTGAGTCTTTTCATGGTTTCTCAATTTCTTGTTTATTCTTGTCATTAGATTTTTTTCTTCACTGGTTTATCTGTGTTACTCAGCATTGGTTGAAACTGGCTCTTTGAGCACTAATGTTCTGGGACCCAGGTTTGGCCAGAGGGTGGAGACAGAACTTCCCTCCCTTTTTCTTGATGTGATTATGCCAAAAGTCACCCTGAGGCTCTCAACCTCTGCAGCTGCACTTTACTGAAAGATGAAAGTAAAAACTGTTTAATTAAATAAATTGAATTTCCTCATAAACAAGACAGAATAGAACTTGAAATATGGTGGGGAGGGAAAGAAGAGAGTCAGTTTGCTCACGTTTCCATGGAAATGATATCCTCTCTCTCCAGGGGCCTCTACCTGCCTTGGTATTTGGCAGCCAGAGCAGCATCATCTGGCAGCCTTCCTCTTGCTGCCTAGATGTAACCTTTTCAACAATATTTATACCTCAAACTTGAAACAAGTAAGACAGCTATAATTTCTTTTACAGCTAATACAATTAAAATAATTTTCCTTTCCACTCACCTCTTACATTCTACCATATTTTATTTCCTATTTTTTGTCTTATCTGGGGACAAATTGATTGTAATTAATCTAGCCCTTTTTGTTTCACTTATTCTGCTTGTAGCCCTTTGCTCTGATTTCAGCTGATGGGGTCAGTACTTAGTGGCTCTGAGTGCTCCTCAATTATATGTGTAGTCTCTGACAAATTGAGTACTAAACCTGGCAGCTTAACTTCATGCTAAGAAGCAGGAGTGATGATGAGAGAGAGTAGTTCTTTTTTTCCCCTTAATTTTGTAATTTTGCCTAGGAAATAGATCATACATAATGGGATGATGAAGAAAAACAAGCTTTCTTATTCATCTCAGCAGTAACAACTGAAAGTATTTTTATATTCTCTGCATGCAAAGAGACAGAAGCGGAAATACAAATATATAATTCAGAGCTGTAACGGGCATTTACTCTAACCAGTGTTATGTGATAAACATGGACACTGTAAAGTCATGTTTACCAACAGGAAGAATGTGGACTTCATGCCTGAAGCCAAAACTATTCTGGTGATCATTATCAACACTGCTGAACTGCTCTTTCAGAGCTTAGCCATTTTCTCTTTTATTTGGTTACTAATACTAGTTCTCCCTAATTAACATGTACTAGCACGATTAGAGTATATTTATATATATTACATGCTCTTAAGGGTTAGGGGATCTTCTGTATAATGTTCTTGCCTAGTGTATCTCACATTAGCTGGTTTTCCTTTGACGGAGATGTTGAAAAGCATTCCCAGTTGATGCTCAGTCATCAAAGGCTGATTGGTCATATGGGCTGTTAGGGGGAATATCAGCATCTCAGAGAGAAACTATCCTAGAATTCAAAGATGAGGATAGACCTTAAATTGTGACTTACGTATGTTGTGATGCCAATGCTACTCTCAGCAATAATATTGGGAAGGCTTACAATTTCACTGCATACAGTGGCTGTTAAGATGTGAGCATAATATATTATGATCTTTCTACTGAAGACATGCATAGAATATTTATCATAATTTAAAATAATTATGATCTTAATATTTACAAATCTATGCATGTTCTGCTTATTATTGATTAAGAAAACTCATGTTATCCATTTGAAACTTAGTTATCAGTAAGCAATAAAATTCAACTTTTCCTAAAGGCTTTTGGACTATAAATATGCCTTAGTTTCTCAGTGCTTTGTGTTGTGTATTTATTTGAACATTAACTGAAAGAACCAGCCAGTAGAAAAATATGTTAGATGAGAGATTATCATGACAAGCTTTTTTGAATTCTTTAATTCAATTCAGAAATGTAGCTGCTCTGATATGGTAGATCATTTATCTAGGTAAGTTAAATCAGTGAGAGAAATGTTGCAGATCAAAACGATAACAGGGAAACAGCCAAAAAGCCAGAAATATTAAAGGTATTTTTTGTTTACCTTACACAGTGTAAATAATAGAAGTATGGAGAAAGGGAGAACTATGTCGTCTCTGTTTTATTTTTGTCCCAAACACATTAGATTTTACAAAAGTAATTTCAGAAGTTTAAAATCAGTAAACAACTTATGATAAAAAAGCATCTCTAAGACTCCACATACTTCAGCTTTTGTGAATAGAAATGTAAAATGTCATTTTTTCTGAAAACTTTTTGATCATTTGCAGCTTCCTTTTATGTTGTAGCAATCATTACTTTGTAGCTCTTTATGCCCAGTATCCTATATCTGATCTGGGTGTTGTGGGTTTGCCCTAGTAGGCAGCTCAGCACCGCCCAGCCACATGCTCACCTCCTGCTGGTGGGATGGGGAAGACAATCAGAAGGGTAAAAGAAAGAAAACTTATGGGTGAAGTTAAAAACAGTTCAATAGGTAAGGCAAAAGCTGTGCGTGCAATCAGAGCAAAATAAGGAATTCATTCATTGTTTGCCATCGGCAGGCAGATGTTCAGTTGCTTCCAGGAGAGCAGGGCTCCCGTCACATGTAATGGTTACTTGGGAGGATAAATGCCATGACTCCAGATGTTCCCCCTTCCTCCTTCTTACCCCCACCTTTTTTTTTGCTAAGCATGATATTGTAAAATATGGGACATCCCTTTTGCCAGTTTGTGTCAGCTGTCCTGGTTCTGCCCCCTCCCAATTTCTTGTGCCCTCCCCATCCTCCTCACTAGCTGGGCAGTGTGAGCAACTGAAAAGTCCCCGGCAAGCACTGCTCAACAACAACTGAAACAATGATGTATTATCAGCACTATTCTGGACACAAATTGAAAATACAGCACCATAGGAGCTACTATGAAAAAAATATTGCAGTCAAAACCAGTGCACTTGGACATCTGGAGACAAGTTGGTCACAGAGGAAAAAACACCATTAATTCCTTGAATCTCAAGAACATCAATGCATCAATGCCACTTCTGTCTCATTCCTTACTTTGTTTTTTTTTTTTTTGAACTATTAGACTAACTATTCCCTTGATGTCGCAACAGTTCAATTTACAACTAGGTAGATCCTAAACTGCTCAGTCACACAGGTACTTGAATGTAGATCCTCCTTGACTGATCTGAAATTTGTTGCCCTAAGGAAAGCTGGAATGATTTCAGATTGCACATTCTCTGAGGATATTTTTCTTATGTTGGATATATTGCAGAGGAAAAGAGAAGTCATAAACGACTCAGCAGCAATTTGTACTTAACACCTGCAGAAGTTTTCTATTATTTTTTTTCTAGTCCATATCCAATATTTATAATCTACCTTACAATATTGTTAGTGCTTTCTGTGCAGTGAATCCGTGGAGAAGGCAGTGGCAGCGGGCACACCATAGGATCCAGCGTTACTTACTTGGCCGTTTTATATTTCATGTTGTTTGAGGTGACACTGGCACAATTTGTATTGCGTGAAGATCTTATGCTAAGGGCAGTTAAGAATAACCATAATAACCATATGTATACATATATTATAGTGGTTTTTTAAATGCTAGGTAACAACAACTGAAGACTTAACCTCTTGAGCAGAGTTTGGATTCTGATCTGGTATAATGCTAGACTCTGAAAACTACCAAATGATGTGAATTGAAGAAATGCAAAATATTACTCTATGTAATCCATAGACTCAGAAGTTCCGTTCTGAGGTCTGCTCTGCACAGATGGTGCATTTATGGCTGTATGCACTGCAGTTCTTTGATTTGTGTGACCAATTTCACGTTAATTCTGGATTACACAAGAAGGTCCTTTTTATTTTATTACGAGCAAAAGCACTCACATACTCTATTGTCCCCAAGACCTACACTACCCATCATTCATTCAATAAGTTTTGTTTCCTTTCTAGCAATGAAATGGTCTGAATAGCCATATTCTTCTTTCAGTCATTTTGTGGCATGCGATCAGTTTGTGAAATGGCTGATTTCATTCCTCAGCCTACACCAAAGCAAATGCTTGTAATGTCCTATTAAAATGTGTATAGCATCCTGTTAATAAAAGCTGGGGAACAGGGAACTTAATGCTGATCCAAAGCTTTTTAGTGTGTCATTCTGTTTCCCTGAATTTTTAGGTCTTCAGGTGACATTGACATATTTCAGCTGCACAGTAATTTTTTTTTTTCTCTTGGTAGGATCAGTGTTAAAGCTATTTTACCCATTTTCCAGATCTGACTTCAGCAGTTTAAGTTCTAAATCTTTTGTGACATTCCAGACATGTTGCTTCACATATGAACCTCGTTTCTATATATCTAGCCACTCACAATCCTTTCTTAGTGATAGCTTTCACAAAGTAGGAGACAAACCATGCATCTTTCCAGTGCAAGGTTATGATGATGTAACTGTTTCTCATCTCATGCCTGCCTGAAAAGATATAATGTCGTGCAGGCAGATGTGAATTGATTAACCTTTTCTTTTTTTTTCCCCTAATACATCCTCATAGAATCCAAAATGCTTTCCAAAGTTTGAAAATGTTAACTTTAACTTTACAATATAAATTTTTTCATCCGTTCTGCTACTGAAAGATAAGCTCTCCTCAAAAATATTTTTCATTAGATTCAATGCAAAAAATTTTGAAAATATTGCAAGAAAGAAAGAAAATTAGCATATTTCGTGAGTCAGTTTATTATTTTTGCTTCTATCAGATCCACATTACAAAAAGAGTTAGTTCGTGGTGTCTGTAAAGATCTTGATCTGCAAGGTCATGATTTGGAGTAAGACTAATGAATAAAGCTGCTTGAACCGTCTTCAGATTAACTGTAAGGTTATGAGATTAAATCATAAACAACAGAATGAAAACAACAATTCGAGAGAGTGAGCAGCTGCAGAGTTGCACAACAGCAATATCCATTTTCCAGGCCAGCAGACGCCTGGAAAAAAAGTAAAATAAGTAAAATATATCCCTCTTCCCTCCTCTTCCCTTCTCCTTTCAAAGATACATGTTTGCTTTGGGGGTTCATTTTTCATCTTCCCAATTGTTTACTCTCAGAAAAAAAAAAAAATTATAGTGGTTACCACTAATAATAGTGGGTTCAGGAGATACATTTTATTCTGTGTGAGAACTGCAAACAAGATTGTTGAGGCTACTTGCATTTGGAGACGCAGGTTTTCTGCATATATTTTTTTATGGAATATATACACGTGTTTCCCACATATACAGGATTTTTTCCTATCGCGTTACCAACGACAGCAGAATGGAAGTGGTCCACTGTGTCCCTTTGCTTCCATTCTTGGAGGGAATGCCAGTATGAGCTGGCAGCATAGGCTCTGTCTTTTGGGACTGCAATTTGGGTTGCCAAGGTGTGAACAGAGAGAAACAAGAGACCAAAATAAGAGAGAAGAGGAGGTGAGAGGAAAAAGCGAGCTGAGAAGGGACAGCAAGCATTAAATAAACAAAAATTTCTGTACATCTGTTTCATGTTGCGTCTTTTACAATGGCTCTTCCTTAATTACTGAATTATGAATGGTTGATACAGAGAACACCAATGACAGTAGTTTATTACAATTTAAAACATGATGGTGTAGCGTTAAGGATCCAGTCAGTCACATTTCTTTTCAGGCTGAAAACTGGCCATTTCCCAAGATTGTCACTTTTTTTTTTCCTTCATCCTAACACTTATGACATAGCACTGGAGAGCAGCCTCTGATTTTGATTGTTTCTGTCTCCAAGTACCTGACTGTAGAGCATGGTGTCTTAAAAAAATTGTGCAATCTTTACTCAGAGCTGTGGAAATCAAACATATTTGAAAGCAAACTCAAGTGAAGTAGAGGCATTTTAACTTTTCTACCTATGTTTTTCTACCTGCTGAACTACTTAAAGACTGAGAAATACTGAAAATTTGTATAGAGACAGTGTTTAAAATAAGGGAGTTGCTCTCCAGGAATCAGTGAAAATGCTATGTGCAGATTTCTGTCTGTTCAGTAGTATCCATTAAGGACAACTGTGTTTTTAAACTTAGAATTCTTCATGTAAGAACTAACTAGCATGAATTTGTTGTTCTACATGTTGTTGGCCATCAGAGTGGAAAAAACTCCCAGCTGTTGAGAAAGCATAATGATATGCTTTGTCTTCACGAATAAATGTAATAACTTGGTGCAAGTATTTTGCAGGTGAGTTTGAAATTTAATCAATATTCCTTTCCATGGATGAGTACAAAGAACTGCCACTGACTTTTCCTCTTGCTAGAATTAGAAGCAATATTTGGTCATTAGAAGTGCCCTATGATATTTTGAACATATTAATTAAGACGTAAGTTTTATGAGATTTGAACTGCATCCAAATACGGTTCTATCTTTGTCTTTCTGCTCCTCCTCCAGTATTTTTCTCCATGTTGATAGCTAGTTGTCGGTGTGGTGAAATGAAAGCAGTGTCAGTCAGAAAGTTGTGGTCTTGGTTATTTTTTATTTCTTGAGCTGTGTACCCTTCTATTGCAGTGTATGTTTTATGTGTTTCTTGAGATAGTAAGAGGCAGTAACTCAGAACAAATAAGTCAGCTTTTTCTTAACAGAACTCCTCTTTTAATTATTTCATACCCCTACATACAGGTACAAGGGTGTGGATCACCATTTTATGGCAATTCCAATTTACAGGTGGAACCCAAAGCTACATTTACTGACCATCTCCATCTGAAACAGCATAAAAAAGAATTTAATAATAATTTATGGGGAGGGAGCCAGAGAAAATGAAATATTTAATTATTGAAAAGAGAAGTACCTGGGGTGCAAAAAAGTCAGAAATCCTTCAGTGTAGAAGTTAATGACATAATTAGACACAACAGGGATTAAGTTACACCTGCTAAGGAGGATGAGTGAGGAGTTTGGTGCCATCTCTAATGCTGCATGCAAAGACTCCCTAAGAAGTTCCCGAAGGGTATTGGGATTGTCAGTTAACAGCCCAGCCTGCATACAGCCTGCATTGTCATGGCTGCAATGGGCTTTGGCATTTCCTTGCTCTCCTAGCTTTGGAAAGAGGGGGAGCTTTTTGTTTCTCACCATTACCTTTGCAGGACTGTCCATCATCTGAGGAACGAACCTATACAATTCTGTTTGTTTCATGACCTCAGTGGGAAACCTTTTGTGGGTTTCCCACTAACATAACTAGTTTCAACGCTAATAACACATTCAGAGCATGTGCAGCAGCACTGTGACTGCAGTGTGTTTTTTTTAAGACTTTAATCTTTCTCTAGCTCTCCCTCCCCCTCTCCATTTTTCCCTCCTCTCCTCCACTTTTCTTTCCTCCAAAGTACCAAGACAACCAGTGAGTTGTTGTAAAGTGGTTCTAATGTTGCTTTATTAAAAAAAAATACTTTTTTTTTTTTTAAATGCTAGTCTTTCTGTAGAATTTTTACTGAGTAGCAAAAACTCTCATGAGCCTCTTAACAATGAGAGATGCCTTTTGGTATCGTTTTCTCAGGGAAAGCTAATCTGTTTGGAGAAGAGAGAAAAGAAAGAAATTCCCTAACTGTAGCAGATCTAGCTTAGCTTAATATGCAGTCTAAACCTGCTGCTTTTCTCTTCAAACATTAAAGATTGTTTTAATTAAACACATAATAGAGATTGAATTCCATCTTTAAGTGAAAATCTGAACTCCACTAATTCTCTCAATCTCATGTTGATTTCATGGATTTTCATTTTCACAACTTACTGCAGAGCGCCTTTTAAAAAATAATTCCACTGTAACATAATGTTTGTGTTTTGGTTTTGTTATGGCTTGATTTCTTTTAATTATGCACATTTGTTGCACTGAAATATAGCACTTTGACTTTTCTTGCTCCTGCAAAATGAACTTAGAGGTCTTGATATCAGTGCTGATACTTGCTATCTTTGGCCTTCCATTGCATTGTTATCTGCACATCACAGCTATGCCTTTAACTGTGCTAAAAGACTATTCATAATCTAAATATATAAACACGGATCTCAGCTGTATCAGAATATTGAACATTTCTATTAAATGCTAACATCAGCTAACAGTTATGGAATTAAATCCATTTTTGTTTTTAGTCATATTGATCCTAAAAAGAAAGCAATATCAGAAAAAAAAATGAGCAAAGTATATTTTTAATTTTTAAGAAATGAGGCCAGTACCATTCAGGCTTAAACAAATCTTCTCAAACTGCTATTTTGTTGACCTTGCACAAACATGAATGCTAGAGCTCACTGTATGTACATAATCCTTAGTTGTGCTATGCTCTTTCCTTAGGAGTATAATTTCTCTTTAGTAGTGTAAATAACAGATTTTGTTTGAATTTAATCTTTAAAAAATTGGTGTGTAAAGGTGAATTGCCTACATCTCAGTGCTACTGAGATGTATTAGCTACTGCTCAGTGCAACTGAGTGAAAAGGTTAACATTTAATGAAGGACTCTGCAAAATGAAGTTTGTAGTTTCTTGTGGCACAGTGGGTATGGAATCTGCAGGAGGGGAGGATTCAGTGAATGATTGTTTATTTTCTTACTTTTTACCATGGCTATATGGTCTGAATTAAAGTAAAAAAATGAGAATGAATAATTGTTACTGGCACTAATTCTTCGGCTCTATATTTGTGCCTCCAGAAGACACAAATAATAAAGCGATCACTTCTGTAGCACAATGTAAAAGATAAATGACAACCAAATGGCAAGATTAATAGTTTTAGTAAATGTAAACCCATTTCATTAAGTCACATTTGAGAAAAAAAAACAACAACTGAAAAGTGAATGTAGCATAATAGGACCAGAGCGGCCGTGTTTTTATAATTACATGTTCCATTCTTGAAAGTTACTGTTTTGTTTTCTGCCTTGTATTTGATGTGATTATTCTGCTTCTGTTTCTGCCCCTTCTTCAAGCCTTGTTTGTCCCTTTGTCCACGCCGGAGTGTCTTTTTTTATTATTATTAACTCACTTTCTTTTGTGCATCATCATCTCTTTCTTACTGGTCTGAGTTCTTAACCAAACTCTGGCTAGAGTTATCAACTCTAAGTGTTATCAGTGATACCCCCATGGTATTCCTTCCCTGAAAGACACCTTTTTGCTAATCCAGTTGTCTTTCTTTCCCTTAGCTCTAGCTCACCTCTCTTCCTCAGTCTCCGACAATTCACAAATCTCTTTCCAGATCTGTAGTAATGTAAGTGGGCGCTTATCTCCCAGACTTTGAGAAATCTTAATTTCAGCCTTTCGGTGAAAACAGGCCTCACTGTAGTCTTTACTAATCAGAAGGTTATGTAGATTACCTGAGGTCAGTGACTTTTATCTGTAAAGTGGAGTTATAAAATCCAAGGTAATACCAGTGTATGATATGCAGTGGGTTGTGTATATGCGACTTAATATTCAGAACATACTCCGACATCTCTGCTGTGCCCTGCAGCCGTGCGCTGGTGTTTCAGAAGGTGTTGGCAGGAAGTGTCCATTTCTGCAGTGCTGGGCTCCCGGGAGGTGTTGCTGGGGAGCTGGGGAAGTGGATCATGTTCGTACAGTAACAGCAGGTTAAAGTTGCTCCAGTTTTCTCAATTTCTGGTTCAGCGTCCTGTCAGCTGATTCTGCATGCTTGAATGGGTCCCTATCTGTAGTTAAATAAGTAGCCAAATAAGTTTTTGTTATGCAGTTTGCAATAGGATAAAACATGAACTTCTTGCACACAGCCCATGTTCTTTGGCAAAAAGAAAACAGAAGGGGCAACAGTCTTTACAGGATCTTGATAGAAAGCATTACATTTTAGCTGCAAGTAGTTTTATTCTTTAATGACTTTTTGAAAATCTTTGGTTGAGCTTTAAGTGATAGACTTCCATGATGCTTCATTTCAATAAAAAATAAAGAAAAGCCAGAGAGGCAGATGAGATTAAACTGGAAATCATCTGATTTTCTTTGTAGTGCCAAATAAAGTGGAAAGCTTCAGTGAGTCATTGGGTTCCAATCAGTGCACAAAACCAATTTTTTTTTCCCAGAGGTAGATTAATTTTAATTAAACCTTTTTGACTCTGGCATCAGGTTCTAGACTGACAAAAATGGTCCTCTCAGTTGTATCTTTATGCTTTAGTCAGAACCGTGAGAAATATTTTAAGCTGGAAGAAGAATCACAATGAATTTACGAACCTCAGCTCTTGAATTTCAACAAGCCAACAACTTAGCAGCTAGTTCAGCCATTTCACCTCCTTATCATGCTGCAATAACTGCATCCTTTTCCTGAAATAGACCTGTAATGATTTATTTTCCTGTACCATTCCTTAACAGGAAACAGAAAAAGAACTCTTGAAACAAAATAAATTTGAGTTTTCAGTTTCTAAAACCAGTATGTTTTCTTTGCGTGCTTCCTATGTCATGCAGTTCAAGTAAACATGATGACCAGAGTATTTATTTTCATTTACGTCCTGGTTTCAGCTGAAACAGAGTTTGGGTTGTTGCTGAGTGATGGGAGCACACCCAGAGCCGCCGCCATGATGACTTGGCATCAGGGGCCTGGTGGAGCCAGCACAGCTGGTGGCAATTAGGCCAAGGGTCATTCCATACCGTTTGGCACCATGGGGAGGGTATAAAGCTGTGGGGAGGTGGCTGGGGCAGTTACTGTTTGAGAGTTACTGGGAGTTAGTGGGTGGTGAGGCTTTGCTGGTGGCCTTCAGGCAGTGCTGTTGTTTCCCGGCCTGGGGTGGTGAGTGTTTGCATTGTGGCTGTGTGTGTTGCTATTATTGCATCTTTGTTTCCATTTTCCTCTTCTATCTTAGTAAATAGTTCTTAGCCCTCCAGTTCTGTTTGGTTTCTTACTCTCTTTCCACCTGGAGGGGGTGAATGAGCAAATGGCTGTGTAGTGCTGAATTGCTGCCGGGTTAAACCATGACGCCGAAAATGTGTGTGCAGATTTCAAGCAAGGAGTTAGATGTTTGAATAAAGGAGAATTGAAAGAAAAAATAATTCAATCATTACTTAACAGGCTTTTTTTTTTTTTGAAGAGATTCTTCTCCAAATGAGAATATCAGGTGTAAAGATTCTGAGAACCAAAATGAGAAGGAAGAAAGAAAAGTGTTAGTTAAAGAATAGATAAAAGGTGGAGTATCTTCCAGATGAGACTGTTTGAACAAATGGTGGAGATTTGGATATTAAAGCCAGTACTAAGAGTGTATCAACTTTTCCTCCTGATCAAAATTGATTTGGATGATGATTGGCTACTTTGCAGTAGTGTCTGATGTATTAGCATATATAATGGCAGTTTGTTCTTAGTCCTCCTTCAAGTAATTAAGAGCATTTATAAGAGTGAAAAGCCTGTTCCATGTTTTTAGTTACTCACAGAATCTATCACTTCAAAGTTAATCTTGGGAAAGCTGAGTAAACCAGGAGATGTCCCTCAAGACAAGCATTTTAGATTTTGTGCTGTATTGTAGCATGTGGGTTATTCTATTCGAAGCATTCATTCCTCTATGAAAATAAGATTTATTTAGAAGTTTACACTATAGTGATGACCAAGTATCACAGAGCCTAATATTTATGAAAACAATAAATTATAAAATGAAATTACACTTCCCCAAAGCTTTTAATATAATGGCCAGCACTGCCATTACTCCACTAACATTAATCTTGAGCATTAAACTGAAGTATTTTCTAATTAAAATATCTACGCTATGTTTTAATGCTTATAAAACACAAGCTGTATGGCAGTGTCAAAAGAAATGAATTCCAGAGGTGTGTGATCATTAGGAAAATATTCTTCTGGTATTCTAGCCAGCTATAGATAGAAGCATCCCAGGACGCAGTAATTATTATAATGACACGAAAGGAAGATAAATTAGTCTCTTTGAACTGGTTGCTGAGATATGGAAGACTCTAGCTTTTATCCGGCATACCAAATTACAGCAGAAGTTAATAAACAATCCAGTGCATATTTGTGTTCTTAGCTCCTGTTTCACAAAACAAAAAAGCTATGCTTTCTGTAATTTGGAGAATGATCTATCTTCTAGTTTACACATACTTGTTTATCACAGATCACCTGGACACTCTTGACACATGAGACAAGTTTGGAGGCCTTCAAGGGTCCAAATCTCTCATGTGAAAGTAGAGGTACTGCAGCAAATTCTGTAAGATATTGTCCGGATGGCTAAGTGAATGTGTAAAATTAAACTCCGAAGTTCACGTGAAGTGAGAGCCAACATATTTTTGCAAAATGATCATGCCATGGACTTAAATATGAGTGGAACTGTTATTTTTCTTTTCATCATAATGAGCTTTATGATCTGTGTGCTCACCCAAATAAGTGTTTGTGTGAAGGTCTCATCCAAAGAGCATGGTAGCTATATTTTTCACAAAGAAAACGTTCCTGTTGATTTTTCCTTCTCTTTACCTGAGTGTATTGAATTTAGTTACTGTGATATATGCCTTTACCTTGTTGGGAGTCATCAGCATGCTATTGTAGGATTTAATTTTTGCTGTCTGCTTTGTGCTAATTGTGTCCTCTTGTAAATTGGTATAATTTGGAGTATAAGGGATCTAAGTGGTAACTGTCAGTGAGCACTAATGAAATAATCTTCCACCTTGAATCTGTCATGCTGATGTGAAAAGTCTGAAAACTGTGTGTGCCTTATTGGCTTCTATTTTAATGTTTTACTAATTATTCATAATGCTTTGTTATTATTACCTTTTGTTTTTTGAAAGTTGAAAAGTGATAATTTCTGATGGGGATGATGAACAGAAATCTTTTTTGTAGCAAATGAAGTTTTCATTGTAGAGGTATTGTTTCAAAAATCAATCACATCTCTTTTCTAGGCCAGCACCTCTTGCCTAGTGAGACACATCTCATTGGTGAACCATCCAGAACTGCAAATGAGGCATAAAGCAGGATTCATGTACTGTAATGAGTTTCATAGAAATAGCAATTGATTGTGAGTCAGGTGAAGGTTAAACTGGTTGAAATATACTACTCTAAAGCATGCATTCTGCAAGGTGCAGCATCTACTGCGTATATTGCTTACTGTATGAATGTATTTTACTCCTCTGCTTATTCAGCCAGAGTATGGCAGCTTACTGTTTCTGCCAGGTAAGTCAGCTATTTCTTTAGTCAAGGAAATGAAGTCTCAGTTAGACCTTCTCCAACTCCAGTTACCTGATTCTTTCATGTTCATAACACTCTTAATATTTTTTTAAAATAGAATTTTTATATTCTCTTGCCTGGAGAGGTTGTGGATGCCCCATCCCTGGAGGTGTTCAGGACCAGATTAGATGGAGCTTTCAGTAACATGATTTTGTGGCAGGTGTTCCTGACCATGGCAGAGGGTTTGAAACTATGTAGGTGATCTTTAAGGTCCCTTCCAACCCAGTCTATTTGATGAGTCTATATACCACGAATTTGAATATGCACAAATGCATTTATTCACACTAAAAGCTTAACATGTATAGCTATTTCAGTAAACTGGCAGACACTCTGAATAAAGTGGGGAGCTGATTATAGGTTCGCTCCATGAGCCAGAATTAACAGGCATTCTTCTATGGAGAAAAACAGATGCATTTCTCCTACAGGAAGACTTCCCGTCCTACAGGCATGAAAGAAACTTAGCAATATAAATGAATTATTTTGGTACAAACTAGAATCATTAAGGTTGAAAAAATAATTTCTATATTTATTTGACAAATAGGTTTCTTTTTCTACTTGCCAGAAGAAATTTCTGCCCAGGAAGATTTTTTAGATAATTTTACAGAATCATAGAATCATTAAGATTGGAAATGACCTATAAGGTCATCTAGTCCAACCATCAACCCATCACCACCGTGCCCAATAAGCCATGTCCTTAAGTGCCACATCTACCCTTCTCTTGTAAACCTCCAGGGATAGTGGAGCTTAGTCAGGGCGATGAGTTAGATAACGTGCAGTCCTAGATTTTAGGATATCTTTTTCTATATGGAGGTCTGTGATCAGTAAGAATATTGCTAGAAAACATGTAAATCCATTAAATGCACGAATTATACACTGGGGAATTGAGCTGGTTAGGAAAAAAGAGTATATGCATGCCTGGATTTTCTTTCTGACATGGTATCTTGAACACAGCCAAGGCAAGAATTCAAAAGTGTTCTCAGATTTGTCAGTAGAAATGCAGCCAGAGAAAAGCAACAGATTATATTCATATCTCCTAAACAAGGTGCTTAATCATAGGAATGCTTCATTAAGAAGATAAATATGGCACGTAGGCATCTGTATTTAAATGGAATAAATAAGTGGTTAATTGTCTAAGTGAATAAAATAAGGCACTGGGGCTTTGTTGTCGACTTGGAGATAGGCAGCAATATACTTAACCTTACTTTTCAGAATTGGTTTTTTTGATAATCACTTAATGTATAGTCTTACCAAGCTACTAAAATCCAAAGTAATATTGAAGTTGCGTCTTGTGACTTAAAATCATGACATAATAGTATAGTGTTGAACTTGAGAGTTTTTTGTTGTTGTTGAAAAGCAGAAGTAAAATCTGTTATAATTAGAAACAGTTTCTATATTTGAGAATTTAATCTGGTTTATATGACTCTTAAAACAACAAAATGATCAAATGCTCATGCAGACCCATCCTGAAACTCAAATAATTCTATTTGGACATTATCTTATGAAGAATGTGCGCTGCAGAATACATTCTGAATACTATTGGAATATATACTATTATATATTTTACTTGTATATACACCTAATATTAGTCACTAATATGTATAATATTAGTTCATATTCACTTAGGGTTTATTTGTGCTGAATTTGCTTAAACTATGAGCACAGGATATATCACTGTTGTAACAAAGAATGAGCTAATTCTTATGTTTTAAAATGCCGTATGTCATAAATATCTACAGCTTTTATCAATATGATCTCTATCTGTCATGCCTGAATTCTGCAGCCCTTTGAGAAAGCAGCTTATTCTTTCCGATTGAACTCACTTGGCTTCCAATATAAGTTTTTAAAATTATGCTGTTTGGAGTATGAGGAAAACTGCTGATCACATATTCTTTCCTTATGCTTCTGTGTTTTCAATTGGCTTGAAAACATAAAATGCTTGGGAGCTTTGACTCTGGCATGAGAATTATACCATTCACAATTTTCACATTTTGCTCCTTCTCAAGTGTGAGTCAGAAATAACACAGTGGAGTGTTGTGGTTTAACGCAGCAAGCAGCTGAACACCAAACAACTGTTTGCTCACTCCCTCTGCTCCTAATGGAATGGGGATGAGAATGGGGAGCGGGGGGGAGGTAGAACTTGTAGGTTGAGATAAAAGAGAGAAATAACAGTAATGATAGTTTTATACATATATATATATACAAAAAAAAAGTGATGCACAAAGCAATTGCTCGCTACCTGCTGACCGATGGCCAGCCAGTCCTTGAGCAGCGGCTGCCCCCTCGGCCAACTCTGCAAAGTTTTATCATTCTTTCACATGATATCATATGGCATGGAATACCCCTTTGGCCAGTTTAGGTCAGCTGCCCTAGTTCAGTGCCCTCCCAGCTCCTTGTGCCCTCCAGCCCCTTGCTGGTAGGACAGTATGGGAAGCTGGAAGAATGAAATGTCCTTGGCTCTGCACAGCACTGCTCAGCAACAACTAAAGCATTGGTGTGTTATCAGCATTGTTCTCCTAAAACCAAAACATAGCCAGACACTATGAAGGAAATCAACTGTGTCCCAGCTGAAACCAGGACACTGAGTTTCAGCAGTAGGTCTAGATATGAGGCCCTGTATGCTGCTTTTTTCTCTATTTTGGAAAGTGCTCCAGCTATAGAAGCTTTTGGTTTCACTGTGTAAGCTGTATACATTGTGCAATCTTCAGAAGGGTGAGAAGGACAGCGATATGAGAAATAATTAAAATTAAACATTTAATGTAATTATTTCCAGCTATTCTATGCTTTATCGTATTTAAAATTTCCTAAGTTGTCTTTCAAGTAATGTATTAAAGAGAATTCCATTGAGAGGTTTTTGAAATCATAATTTATCTTGAAGAAATTAACCAACAAATGAAAGTTACTCATGTTAAAAATAACTTTAAAATAATTATAATGGAAGATATGACTGGTTCTGAGGCCACTGATCCTTTTCAAGAAGTAGAAATGTTGTGATGGAGTCTGTTGTCATGAATCATTTTCATTTTTCCCTTGTCCAGTTTGTTTGTTTATTTTCTCTATCTTACTCATCTTGAAATGCGCAATTTGTGTGGTCAGTGCCAGTTCTGGATGTGACCACACTGGGCCGAACAGCAGGATTTCCCAGCTGAACATATGGCACATTTCCTGCTACCTACATAAGGAGCAAAATCAGACTTCTCACTGTGTTATCTGAGTTTCCAAAAATGTAGATTTTTTTAACACTGAAATTATTTGATAAAGAAATTGTTTAAAGATTTAGGTTTCACAAGTCTTCATTTTTTTTTCCTTTTATAGTTTTTAAGTAATCTGTTAAAATAAGATAAAATCTCGGCTTCCTGTTTGTAAAAATGTATTCTTTCCAACCTGTAACAAGTAGGTAAAAATCTTGTGTTCTGCCATCTACTGGGAAGTTTTAAAGCCATGCTGATCAGTGGATCATGACTAATCCTGCCTTTTACTTAGGCCATGAGGAGATGTAGGGAAATGAAACAGAACTTCAGCATGTGGATTAGGGGCCAATGGCACTTTTCTGCTTTGGAATTCCAAGGCTGATCTAGAATCTCCTGTCAAGATCTAGCCTTTTGGGCTGATGTAGTCTATGCCCATTGACTTTCTTTGGAGTCTGTATGTGTCAAGGTTAATTTTTTTTCTTCATTAAAAAACAGACTTTTGCTTGCTTTTTTCCCCGTTGTGGTGATAGCATTAGTTCCAAGAATTTTCAAAGATAGGCATTTAAAAATATCCTGATTCCTATAAAGGCTCAAAAGATAAACTGACAGTACATTCCAGTATCTTCTCCCTGATGTACATCAATTGATTGAAGTGTGACTGTTGGGAGCGTGGTGGGGGTGGCAGGGTGACCTGTGACAGTGGCCTGTAGGCTGCTCCCAGTGCCCCATGGCCTGTCTGGGGGAAGCGTGCTGCTGGGCCTTCATCCAGAGGCTGCCAGCATGCAGCATCGCGCAGGTTTCTCTGCCATTAGGCTACCAAGAAACTGCTACAGGGAATGATAGCTTGGCAGATGTTGGGACAATGTAGTTCTAGCACCCTCAATGCAGAAAGTAAGAGAAGGCATTGATGTTCACACATCTTGCCTGGAGCAGTGACATGTTTATTATTTGTATCCTAAATTGGATTGTGTAAGCTTCATTTTCCAGAGTATGTAATAAAGTACTTACAGGACTTGTGGTGTTTAACTATTTTGTAAAGCTCATTCTAATGATAAATTATTTCATTATTTAGTATTACTGCTGGTGGAACGGGAAACAAACTGTGGTGAGTCCCTGTGTGCATGGAATACCTTTAGCACCAAGACCAATGGAAACTGAGAAATGGAGTTAAACACAGCAGAGAGGTGCTTCCATGAACACCAGAATGCAGATAGCTTACAATTTGTCCTATGCGTTTCCTCTGTGATGTACTAGAGGATTACTTAAGAACTTTTTCCTATCTCATGATACCTTTGTCAAACCATGGCAGTGATGTGGCTGCTTGCTGTCCAGTTTCTACTACCAGTGTCAATGGGTAATTGTAGAATTGTTGAATCGTTAAGGTTGGAAAAGACTTCTAAAATCTAGTCCAACTGTCCACCTATCACCAATATTGCCCACTAAACTGTGTCCCTAAGTACCACATCTACATGTTTCTTGAACACTTCCAGGGATGGTGACTATCACCTCCTTGGATAGCCCATTCTAGCTTCTGACCACTCTTTTGGAGAAGTTTTTCCTCATATCTAACCTGAACCTCCCCTGGTGTAACTTCAGGCAACTTGTTGTCCTATCTCTATTTACCTGGGAGAAGAGGCTGACCCCTCACCTCACTACAACCTCCTTTCAGGCAGTTGTAGAAAGTGATACAACTGAGCGTGAGCCTCCTGTTCTCCAGACTAAACAATCCCAGTTCTCTCAGCCACTTGTGCTCTAGACCCCTCACAGCTTTGTTGCTGTTCTCTGGACA
Organism: Penelope pileata; assembly: GCA_013396635.1. Classification (NCBI taxonomy): domain Eukaryota; kingdom Metazoa; phylum Chordata; class Aves; order Galliformes; family Cracidae; genus Penelope; species Penelope pileata. Next base: position 338,240 of record WBMW01006057.1, read on the forward strand.
TGCTCCAGGGCCTCAATGTCTTTCTTGTAGCGAGGGGCCCAAAACTGAACACAGTACTCAAAGTATGGCCTCATCAGTGCTGAGTGGAGGGGGATGATCA